>SJYV01047490.1:0-19194 GCA_006410875.1 Neotragus pygmaeus | reverse complement strand
AAGATGAGCTGTGTATGAAAACGGTGCCGGTAAGCCTTGCTTGAGGACAACCTATCGTTTATTTTGTGAACAAGTATGTAATCAGTTGTGTCTGCCTGGTGAAGAGATTTCTTTCCATCTTTGCAGTTTCCTTATGCGTTGCCTGTGACGCTCATCACATTCTGACTTGGTGCTTGTTCCATAATAAAACTGTTTTCTATTTTTGTGACAGTTTTTTCTAGGTTGGCAGGAGATTTTGGTTTTAGTTAGATTTCCACAAGAGCAACCAGTTATTAAATAAACGCAAAGTATAGTTGAAAGGTGAGTAGAAGAACCGTGAGTGGGATTCTAGAACACACAACACACAAAAGGCAGAAAAGGGGCAAAGAAATGTAAGGACAGATGGGACCAAGAGAAAACAAAAAGTCATCCCTGTGAATAACTGCTGTTAAGTAGATTAACATTTTCCATAAGAAAGTAAGATCTACCTGTATGATATTTACAAGAATCACACATAGAAATATAAAGTAGAAGGGTCAAAAAAATGTACCATGCTAACAGTAGGCATCAGAAAGCTGGTGTGGTAACATTAATATTAGGAAAAGTAGATTCAAGACAAAAAATATAACCAGAGAAAAGACCTTCTGAATCAATTCTTCAGAAAGACAATAATTCTAAATGTATCTAATAACACAGGTATAACAAGTTTCAAAGTATTGTTAAGAAATAAACAGAAAGAAATAAAGAGGAAACAGGGGAAACCACAATCAACTGGTGACTGTAACTTTCCTCTCTCAACAATTAATGGAAAAAGTAGACAAAAAAAATCAATAAACATACAGAGGATTTTAGATACACCAATATAGTGAAACCGAGAAATTTGTGTTAAGGAATATTTAACTGATAGTTGTTCTGTTAAAATCCCTCATTTCTCGATGACACTTGATAAGCAGTGTTTACTGTATAAATTTTGATGTCATGGTGAATGGCATATGTCTGTAGCATTTCATGAAATCAGTGAAGAATTGCTCCCATGTGCCACTCGGAATAGGAGTCCGGGGGTTATAGCAGAGCAGGCTTCACACTTTTGGATGTGTTGACGTACTTGTGTTATGAAATACTTACTGATGTGACACTTCAGTATAGGTGGAAACTCATCTTTTCTCTTGTAAGCTATAAGCAATTAAAACAGGCTCTCTACATTGGTTGAATGATTTCATCTCTTGGGGTCAAATAAGCAAGACTTCTTCAGCCAAATCCACTGGTTCCTCCACTGTTACTTTCTGGACAGAGCATAAACCTCGGCCCCTTAGAACAAGGTTCCCACACTTGGCAAACAGAAATACAGAGCTCCCTGTTAAATTTGAATTTCAGAAAAATGGTAATTTTTTACTTATGGGACATAATTTACACTAAAAATACTATTTATTATTGATCTGAAACTCAAGTTTCAGACAGGCCTTCTGTGTTCCACCCTACTTAGGAAGGGAAATATATTCTTCCAGGGAGTCTGACTGAGCAGGATGTAAGCAGTTCTGTTAATAATTAAAACACCAAGGTTCACAAACACCTGCCTCCTCCCTAACGACGGGCTGTATTCCTTGTAAAATATGATGGGGGCAATAAAAAGATACAGGCAGAGGGTTGCACAAAGATCATCTTTTTATTTAAATATTTTGATGATATACATACAAATATAATGTTTCTTCTGTAGAACAAATGTAAAAACTAATACAAATTATCACCCTTTCAGAAACAAAGAAAATCATCTAGAAAATATGATGACTTTATGTACAGGAAGTTTAAGACCAGGTTTTGCTTGGCGTATGCAGGTCACATTCACAAGTTCACACAGTAGTGATTGTCTTGTGGCAGACTTGGCACACAATAATTACTAAGTCTATAATGCAAAGACAAAAGTAACAACAATTACAAGTAGAGAGTACAAAATTTAGAGTATCAGAGAGAGACCTTCATTTTGGCCACAGGTTTAAGGTGTATAAAAATATTTGCTTTTTCTTTGTACATATTAGTGGGAGTAGAAAAATATAAATCTTTTGCATAACACAGGTCATCAATATTTTTTTAAAATGTGCTATAAAAGGAGTTTTTCGAGATTTAATTTTCCTAGTAAAATNGACCTTCATTTTGGCCACAGGTTTAAGGTGTATAAAAATATTTGCTTTTTCTTTGTACATATTAGTGGGAGTAGAAAAATATAAATCTTTTGCATAACACAGGTCATCAATATTTTTTTAAAATGTGCTATAAAAGGAGTTTTTCGAGATTTAATTTTCCTAGTAAAATGTACTCAAAATTCACAAAATTATAGCCTTTAAAGTTTATGGAAATTATTTTGTTGTGGAGAATATTTATACAATTGATGACTGATAGGCACTTATACTTTGAAACTTGAAATGGATCATTTCTTCAAGGAGGAATAAAAATACAATCTATTTATTTGGCCAGAACATCCAGATCACTTTTCAGAAAGAAAGGCATGATGCTGTAGAAATTCAGGTCAGCTTTACAATATTCAATAGTCCACATAGTCAGCCATGGCCAATTAGCCAATGACTTTGAGACACTGATTAAATCATAATTTCAAACTCAAAATTACAGCAATTATAAGGACTTCCAATACTTTTTTGCAATCATAGATAAAAAGAGAGTGGGTTCTAAAATTTGCCTAGTTGTATACATATTGAATTGGCACCCACGGTAGGCACTTGGGGATATACAGCAGTGAAAAGGGCTCTTACCACAGTGCATATGGTTTATTGTGTTTTACTAAATTAGAAGATAATGTATCCTGAGTTTTTTTAATAGTCTATTATTGCTATAAAAATAAAATGATTTTATATTTTTGAATTTCGCCCTGGATTATTCTACTGGACTTGAAGTATTTAATATTTTCATGATTACTGAGAGACAAAGAAAAGGAATGATGCTATTTTTAAGGTCATATAACAGACAAACACACACACACATTTACATGCACNGGTGCTGTTACCGGGTTCTCATTGCTCTGTTCTCCGCGTCTCAAGGACGGGAGCTTCCTGGGCACAGCCTGAGCAGAGCTGCACGGTAAACCTGTGAGGCCACTTGTCACCACCACATAATGGGCTCACTTGGTCCCATCTCTCCTTCCTCACTGCCTGTAAGCACCCTCTTCAAAGGAACACTGTCCCATTTAGACCCAAGAAAACGATCCCCCTAATAACATCACGTTCACATATAGATGCAACTTCTTCCACACAGAGAAACCAACGCTCACCTCAGTGAAGTAACTTCTCAGGAACTCCTCGCTTGCCGCCACCGCGCCTGCTCGAGCTCCGGCCACTTCCCGGGCTGCCCCCGTGGCTCTCGAGATGTGTATAAGAGACAGGTCATATAACAGACAAACACACACACACATTTACATGCACAGAACACACAATGTTTTACCATATCATGTTTCAAAATTCAATTAACCTTACATGGATTGAAGGGCATCTAGTTTTAAAGAATCCAAACAAGCACAACAGGTCATTCAGACTATACAAGTATCTTTGGATAAAAAAGCTGTTGCTAATCTGCTAGGTGCAAGAAGTATGGAACACAGAACAGCAAAGATAAATGTTAACACGGCAGGCCAAGAACCCACTCAGTTTCATGGACGGCTCTACCAGAAGGCTCATGCACTAGAGACACTGTGAATCTGATAAATCAGAAGCCAGATTTACTCTCTAATTAACTTTTTTGGTGAGTATTACCTGGCCACAAGTCACTCAAAGGCACCTAAGACCAGCTTCATCATTCTGTCCCTTCAGGAAGTCCTGGGGTATCTCTGAAGTGCAATCCTAGAAGCTGAGACAGTGAGGCTCTTTGTGTAATAGTGACTGAGAAAAATTTGAGGCCCACAGGATGTATGCCCCTTACATCTACAAGGCTCTTGAAAAGCCAGGTCCTTTGAGAACATGACATGAGTCACTGCTGGCTAAACTCTGGAGTGGCTGACGGCTGCTTAGGAGAAGGACTGCTGGACGGTGCTCTGCTTGGAGACCCTGGTGGAAGACGTGGTTACCGTGTAATTAGAATGACTAGACTCCTCCAAGCCTGAGTCTGGCAGGGCATCCGGGACTCCAGCTGCAGAAGCCACAGTCTTTCTGGCCATTACCGAGGTTTCGGCAGGGCTCTGGTAACTGGATTGCAGAGCAGAGGCTGGTGTCAGCACTCTTTCCGTCACTGCCATGTTCTGACCTAAGGCTACACTGGGCGCAGCCAGAAGGGGCTGCAGGCTGGAGCTGGGGGTGAGGAAGCGCTCTCTTTCCTGCACCATGACATAGTGAGTGTCAGGCAGAGTCAGGGTGTCTTCCAGGGGGCCAGACGTGCCCCCGTGGGGTTGGATGACCCTCTCGGTGACCACCACGTGTCCCTCGCTAGCGTACTGCTGGTTCCCTAGGGTGGATGCTGGGGCGTAGACCCGCTCTGTCACGATCAGGCCCTGGGACTGTTGGGGGCCCAGGACCACTGTACTCGGGGGCCCCGTGGCGCCCGTGGCATAGGACGTTTCGGTCACTATCATGCTACCAGAAGCCAGCGTATCAGGAAGGGGTGCAGCGACCTTTTGAGCCTGCCTAGCGGATATAACAGACTTTTCAGTGACTATTTCTTGAGTTACCTTCTCTGTGTCTGCCTCATGCAAAGGCTTGGGACCCTGAAAGCTGCCACCTGAGGCATAAGCATTCTCGGAGTTAAGCCTGGTTTGCTCATAGAGGGACCGTGAAACCGCCTTCCCGTCTGCTTCTCTTGTGGGTTTTTCCCTCTGCTGAGTTTCCGCATCCATCTCTATTTTTCGACCCAAGCAAACTTCAGCAAGGGTCTTGAATTTCAATCCTAAGTCATCTAAGAAGTGGTCATCCAGCTCTCCTTCAATGAAACTGCAGCAGCCGATGGAACCCCGGAGAGACTCCGTTTCTTCCTGAGAATAAACCAGAAGGCAATCTTTGGCTGTGTGGATATCATCTTCCTCGGTGTAAGAGGTCGCTTTCTGAAACAGAAAGAGAAACAGGCATATAACCAGTGACACACTTCATTTAAGGACAATGCTCTCGATTCCTGCTCAAAATGTGAAACTGCTAATTAGAAGGAAACATCAGAGAAACACAAATTGAAGGACATCCTACCACATGACTGGCCTGTATTCTTAAAATAGTATTAATAGATGAGAAAGGCAGAGGGAACGGTTTCAGATTAAGAGGAGACACAAGGGCCGTGACAAGTAAATGGGAAGCAGCACCCTGGAGTGGGTCTGAGATGGGAAAACAACAGCTATAAAAGACATTACTGGGATAATTGGCTAAACCGAGACATGGAACCTGTCGTTAAGTCTCTGTACCATGGTGACGTAAGAGGATGTGTGTGCATGCGTGCGTGTGAGAGAGACAGCAAGCAAAAGCAAATGTGGCAAAATGCTAACATTTGGGTAATCTGGGGGGTGTGTGTGCATGCTAAGTCGCTTCAGTTGTGTCTGTTTGCAACCCCATAGACTGTAGCCCACCAGGCTCCTCTGTCCATGGGATTCTTGGGCAAGAAAACTGGAGTGGGTTGCCATGCCCTCCTCCAGGGGATCTTCCCAACCCAGGGATCATACTCGCATCTCTATGTCTCTTGCATTGGCAGACAGGTTCTTTACCACTAGCACCACCTGAGAAGCCCTGAGTAAAGCGTACATAGAAGTTCAAACTTTATATTATTCTTGCAAATTTCCAGATGAGTTTGAAATCATTTCCCAATTAAAAGCTGTGCACACATACATAATCAAGACTGACTCACGCAGGATTAGAGCAGAGTGGGAAAAAGATACTGAAATAAAACAAACAGGGTACCAGAATGGAGCCTGACCATGGACAGAAAATGGATGAGAAGCGCTTTTCCTTGACACTGACCAAACCACCATCTCCCTGGGGTCTAGCTGATACTTGGGGGTGGGCAGCTGGGATGAAAGCAGAAAGCAGGGAAGCACTCAGTTACTTTGTGGCCATGTAGAAAGGAGATGGTAGGAATAAAGTGGCATCTATGGAAGCCCATCGGGTCCCTAGCAATCNAACACAGCCCGGAAATCTGTGCAGGACGACCGTGGCACAGCGGATCTCGTCGCTAGCCAACCGCGGTACACATCCTGGACCTCGGCACAGGGTGACTGCGGCACACAGGCTGGACTTCAGCACAGAGCGACCAAGACACACAGCCCGAACCTCAGTGAAGAGCGACAAAGGCACACAGCCTGGACCTTGGCATAGAGGAACTGCGGCACAGAGCCAAGAACAGAACACACCCCGGAGCTCGGCACAGAGCGACAACAGGACACAAGCCGGATCTCGGCACAGGGTGACTGTGACACACAACATGGACCTCGGCTCAGGGTGAGCGCGGAACACAGCCCGAACCTCAGTGAAGGGCGACTGTGGCACACAGCTCAAAAATCTGTGCAGGCCCACCATGGCACGGAGCTTGGAACTCGTTGTTAGCCAACCATGCAACACAGCCTGGACCTCCACACTGGGTGACCGTCGCACACAGGCCAGACCTTTGCGTGGGGCGAGCGCACCACACAGCCCAGACCTCGGCGCAGGGTAACCGCTGCACACAGCCCGAACTTCATTGAATGGCGACTGTGGCACACAGCCTGGAACTCGTCGCTAGCTGACCGAGGAACACAGCCCGGACCTTAGTGGANGAGGGTTAGGAAACCATTCCTACTGACTCTTCAGAGGTAAACTCGTTTGAAAGATCGGTAACCACACACAACATGAAGAAGGAACGGACTAAGCCAAATTTCTGCTTTAAGAAACCTCGTCCTCACTCCCCATCCACAGGCATCGTCTTTTATGTCTTCTCAAGCAAGTCCAGACTCCACTGGGGAATCTGACCAAGCACACAATTTCATTTCAGAGAAATGACTACAGTCCATTGGCAATAGTCCAGGAGAAGAATCTGCTATTGGTTGATTTGATTTCGCCAGGCTAACCCACTAACACAGCTCCCAGTGAACTGTTTTAACTGATAATTAGAACTTGACTTCTCCAGTGGGTAGTAAGGAAAGGCTGTGGGCACAGACAGGGGCAGGGAAAGAGGAGGTGCAAAAAACACACCTTTCCCGGCTACTCTCTGTCTTTGAATCTGAGGACAGAGGAAACGGATGTCTTTGGTCTCTCTCATTCAGATCATTCGAGCTGAGTTAACTACTTCGGAGATTCTGGGCTGCCTAACAGCTCCAGGGGTGACCCAACCCTTCCCTGGCTGCCCTATGAAACTAGGGCCTCAATTCACCGGAAGAGCTGAGCTATGGCTATGAGCAGGTCACCAGTCTTCCCCCTTCTGGAGAAAACCAGTATTCAAGACGTGAGCCATGAAAGCTCAAGACCTAGGAAGGGGACAAAAAGCTAAACAAACAAACAAAAAACCCGATCAGATACACCTAAGGAGAGAAGCCGAAAAGATAGCCATTCCGTAATAGGCAGTTTCGTGAAGTGCACCTTCAGGTCCACAAGAAACACTTCAGCTCATCCCTGTGCAAAGGGGAAGAGCTGGGTCAGACTTTGCATGCTGATGCGACACAGACAAGCCCTGTCCTCCAGTCTTACTCACTTGGTTTTGATGAGCTACATACAGATGAAAAAAGCAGCATTCGTTTTCCCCAAACCACCCACACTCCTACCGGCAGCTCCTCTTGTCCCGGGGTGGGGACAGGTCCCCTGCACGCACCACTGTTCCCTGTAACACATGCAGAAGGACCCATGCAGCGTGTGGCTGTGAGAGGCGTACCCCACAGCCAAAGTGCATCTTTTCAGTTCTGGTCCCATTTTCTCATTTTCTGTCCCATCCCCCACAGTACCAGGCAGATTATTGCTGTTGACAGAGTGTAGCATTTCAAGTTGGGGGTGGGGGGTGGGTCCTAGACCTCAAAGTCTAAAGAAAAAGATCAAGATGAGCCCCGGGAGGTGTGGACGAGGTTGGCATTTTTTTTCCCCCAGTGGGAGATTTAGAAGCAGGTAAGAGGAAAAGCCAGGATGAGTCAAGGTCCAAGGCAACACCCGGGGAGGGTGGGTGCCCCATGGTCGGTGCCATGCAGTTCTTGGCCTCCATCTTCCTTGCCGTGTGCCACGTCCATCTATAGAGTCACAGAAGCCGCACAGGAGAAGAAAACATCCATGTTCTTTTCTTTCAGCGGAGTCAGCAGGCCTGGGTGTAACTCCAGTTTCTTGGTTTACTGCCTCACTGCTGGTCCTAGGGTAGGGTGGAGGGGAGGGGTGGAGCCTCCGGGAATATTTCTGGAAGCAGCAGCACAGGAATGAAAGGCGCTCGGCGGCAGGCAGCCACATGCTAAGTGCAAAGTGAGGGTCCCCACATCGGGTCGTTCAAAAAGCCACGAGTGCCTCCCCGTCGACGGACGGCTGCTGGCCTCTAGAGGCCCCAGTGGTGAGGCTCTCTGTCAGCTAAACACAAGGTCCCCACTGTTCTCAGGATGGCGTATAGTGGGCAACAGAAGTTAGATGTTCAGCCTGAGAGTTGATCGCCAGGTGGGACTCTCATAGGAGCATCCTTGGGAATAGCTGAAGGGGGATGGGCCAGGAGGGAAGGCTGGCAAAAGTTATTCTGAACCGGGTGTGCCTACATCCACAGTGATGCCTGCAAACCTCAGACCGCCAGAGATGGCAAAGTGCTGCCGCAGACAGAGGGGAGGATGGAAATATGCCAGAACCGGTAGGGTGGACCCGAGGAAGCCTTGCTTGTCCAGAGGGACCCCTGGTGGGAAACAAATTCCCCACGAGTTTATATTGGCTTCTAGTGGAAAAGAGGAAGAAAACCAGTTTACGGTGCATGTCCAGTTGGAAGATGGGTCTTGGGCCCCAGTTTCCATCCCATGTCAGGCTGCCAAGGGGACCATGTCCAGTGGATGGTCAGAGGGCATCTTCGCAGGTCTGTGCTGTTCCGAGGTGCAGGATGGCGTGGCGTCCCCACACCGGGGAGTACGACAGCCAGGGTGGCAAAAGGAAAAGCAGAATCTCTGTGCCCCCACCGTCCCTCCCTCCCTTTCTGTTACATAACTTCTCAGCTGCGTTAATGGAGGCACTTTCTGCAGTTCGCTGTGGGTACAGGATAAAGGCACTAAGCAACTATTAAATCAATTGGTTGAGTTTCTTCAGGGAGCCTCAGGGGGACGGCCGAAGTCCCTACAGACTTCAAATCCGGACTGCCAAAGGAAATCAGCTCGGCTTTGGGTGCATACAATGGAGAAACGTTTTTGTTTTTTGTTTTTATTTACATCTCAAGAATGCACCAAAAAACATGCAATATTGCACCTTTGTTTGTTGGTTTTGCTTGTGTTTGTCTCTAGCTAGAAAGAATACTTGTCCTTCGGTGTTGTTATATATACCTTGATCACTTTGTTTTTCAACTGAGCTTCCCATGAAGGGATGGGCATATTGGTCCCCTCTCTGACTAACTCTGCACAAAAACCTGACATTTCCCTGAGCAAAGGCAGGAAAATTGACTAAGTGCTCCCTACCCCCACCCCCACCCACTATTTCTTTTGGGCCCTTCATCCCACAAACTTATAATTTTTATTATTTTTAACATTTTTACATTAAATGAATCATGCACTAATTAATTCAAGGTACACCTTAATCAAATCAGCCGTAATGCTGAATAAGAGAACATGCTTGGAGCTCCGAAAAGTACTGTTCCCAGCTGACTAACATAGGTACTTAAATACAGTACTTTACTGACTAATAAAAAGAGTTAATAAATGAAGGAGTGCACTTTTGGTGAATGCAAATGAAGAAGAATCTATTTGTAGAAGAATCGATTCCTAAGTAAGCTTATCCCCTATTGTCTGAGTTAACGTTCTCAGCATGCGATTATAAAATAAATTAGGATCAGATTCAAACATGCTTACACTTAGTTCCATTTGTGCTCTCTTGCAACAAGGAGGCTAAGGTTTTACATCCAGTTCTGGAGGCTGGGAGTCAGGGTGCAGGACTTGTGAGAAAAGACCCTTTGGGCGTATCTGCAGTTGAGAACCTTAGCAGCACTGCAGATGGATCAATGAATTGCATTCAGTTATCACTGTTTCTTAGAGAAGAATTTGAATCAGAAAAGAACGGGGACAGAGGGAAAAATCCCTACAGAACCAGGACCAATATCAGATTTCTAAGGTGCTTGGTGAACCAGTCTTAAGTAATTTTTTTTTTCACCTTGGAATATGCAGTTTGGTGGATCAAAATAAAAACATCTGTTCATTGCCCGTTTTGGCTGGTGTATCATGTTACATACAATACATCTGATGCACTGTCTTAAATATGCTGTGCAGTTTGCCAAGATTTCATATTAGAGTCCCATGCAAATTTTCATTTGATATTTCTAAGCAATCTTTTAATTCTCATTCAGTCACATGAAAGAAAAAAATTAAAGAAGCCAGCAAGAATTAAAAATGGGAAGCATGTGATTCTTATTTTACCTAAACTAGTTCATGGACTGAGTGATTTTAAACCAGTTTTAGAAAATACACTTTCTTTTCCCATTTCTTTAAATAAAATGAAAATAATTTCTTTTTTTTTTTTCATGGCTCCTGAAATCTTCCGGTTTTCCATCCCCAACATGGGCAATGCCCAACACTGGCAATGCAACAATGCATCGACGGTTCAATGGAACATCCAAAGCTTACTTAGTAAAGTATCTACACAGAGAGTGACTTTGGTCACTCGGGGTTTGGTTTGATTTGGTTTTGTTTTTTTTTTTTTTTTTTAAAGTCTTTCAAGCTGCTAAGTGGGGGCTTTTTAAAATTTCTTTGCTTGGCTTTTTAAACATCAGTCAGTAGCTTGCTCTTATTAACGCAGTTTTGGTTAGCTGTGGTACAATTGCCAGTTCTGATATTGGCCTGCCTAAAGTGGCCTATGCTATTATTCATATCCTCTTCGATCTCCATGTATTCAGATTTGCTGAGAGTGGACGAGCTGCGCCGACTGAGGTCACTGTCAGAGGCTAAGTTAGGAGCGCTAACGTGGAGCAACTGAGCCTGCTCTTCCCCCTCAGTTTCTCGGTGGTAGAAATAGTTGAAATTGGACACAATGACAGGTACGGGCAGGGCAATTGTCAGCACACCAGCGATGGCACACAAGGAGCCCACGATCTTGCCTCCAATTGTCACAGGGTACATGTCACCGTATCCCACGGTGGTCATGGACACCACCGCCCACCAGAAAGCATCAGGGATACTGGAAAAGTGCGACTCAGCTTCTTCCGCCTCGGCAAAGTACACTGCGCTAGAGAACAGTATGACCCCGATGAAGAGGAAGAAGATGAGCAGCCCTAGCTCCCTCATACTAGCCTTGAGGGTCTGGCCCAGGATCTGCAAGCCCTTAGAGTGGCGGGAGAGTTTGAAGATCCTAAATACCCTTACCAACCTGATGACTCTGAGGATGGCCAGCGAGGTGGCCTGCTCACCCTTCTGGTTCCCCTCCTGCTCTGCTATCTCGGTGCCCAGGGTGATGAAATAGGGGATGATGGCCACGATGTCGATGAAGTTCATGATGTTCTTGAAGAAGTCCGTCTTGCTGGGGCAGGCGAAGAAGCGCACCACCAGCTCGAAGGAGAACCAGATGATGCACAGCGTCTCGACGATGAAGAAGGGGTCCGTGAAGATGTTGGCGTTGTAGACCACCGTGGTGTTGTCCAGGCGGTGGACGGCGCCCGGGAAGTCCTTCTCGTCCTTCAGCTCGGGCAGCGTCTCCAGGCAGAAGATGACGATGGAGATGAGGATGACCATAACGGAGACGATGGCGATGACCCGCGCGGGCCCCGAGCTCTCCGGGTACTCGAAGAGCAGCCACACCTGGCGCTGGTACTCCTTCTCCGGCAAGGGCCGTTCCTCCTCCTTGATGAAGCCCTCGTCCTCGCGGAACTTCTCCATGGCCTCCTCGCCCAGCTCGTAAAACTTGATCTCCTCGGAGAACATGTCCAGCGGCACGTTGACCGGCCGGCGCAGCCGGCCCCCGGACTGGTAGTAGTAGAGGATGGCGTCGAAGCTGGGCCGGTTGCGGTCGAAGAAGTACTCGTTCCTGAGCGGGTCGAAGTAGCGCATGCGTTTCTTAGGGTTGCCCAGCAGCGTGTTGGGGAACTGCGCCAGAGTCTTGAGCTGCGTCTCGAAGCGCAGCCCGGAGATGTTGATGACCACGCGCTCGCAGCATTCGTGGTCGTCAGGCTCGGCCGGCCGCGGGTAGCTGCCATCCTGGGGGTGGCCCGGGGCGGCCGAAGCCTCGTCCACGTTCTCTCCGGATANTCCTCCAGGTAGATTATTTATCATTAGGCAGATCAAAGACACTATGCCTGAGGTTCAGAACTTCATTTTATAAACTCGACTGTATTGGGAATACAATTTATGCAAAGCAAATAAATAACTGTTATTATGAAGATTTTGCTTTGCAAATAGATTTCTATCATGTTTAACATTTAAATATATAGTCTAGTGATTTTTGCTTACCTTCTCGGCGTACTATTTTCCATCTTTCTGCCATTCCAGCTGGTTTATCAATGACAGAGAAACTGAAAGGCCAGCTGTTTTGGGGTCCGTCCAGGTCCTGAGCAGTCACGTTCATGAAAGGCACGTAGTCACAGACAGTCTGCACAGGGTCGACCAGCGTGGGACAATTGTCATTTATGTCTTCAACATTGATAACAACAGTGCCAGTGATGGTTTTTCTAGGATATTCTTAAAAATAGGAAAAAAAAAGTACATTTTGGTCATACTGCTCAAAACAGACATGGTTTGAATTCTCTAGTCAATTTCATAAGGAGAACTAGTATCCAAATTAGGACACTTCTTATCTTGGATGTGCTTTCATATTGAGATCAAGTAATGTCTTTTAATCCACTAAATACATAGAAATGTGAAGGTTTACCCATGTGACCTTTCTATAAGGCCAAAACAAAGGTCTCCATGGTTGGAAAATAAAATCTAAATACATATAACCAAGAAAAGATGTTTCTTTAATAACTTACCTTCTGTTATAGCCAAAATCTTTGCAGTGTATGTACCATTTTGGACGTATCTGGATTCATAATCAGGAATCTTCACAAGTTTAATTTCAGATGTGGCAGAATTCACAGAGATCCAATTGTCTCTATCTTCAAATTTGGCATATCTGTTAGAAAAGAGGAAATTAATTCTGAACTCTAGATAAATTGAGACTATCTACAAACTAATATCTATAACTCTTTTAGCTTAATTTCTGCTTTATTATATATGTCCTTATTACAGGCATGTTTGGAGGGGTTTTAAATTTCTTGAGACTATCCTAAAAGCCCCTCTGTTTATCACACCTACTTTGGAATCCTCCTTATTTGTGTAACATATGCCAGACATGTGTGCAAGGGCAACCACCCCCTGCCTACTCACCTGGGAGATTTATGAGTTGCTCTTAGCCTGTCTTACAGCTTTCAATCTAGTGTCCCTTAAATTTGGAGTTCACCTTTTGAGGATAACTTAAGTCACCCAAGAAGAACTCATGGAGAAAAGCCACCTTACATCCTATTGTTTCTTCGCATACTATCAATATTTTAAAAATAACAGCTTTTTAAAAAAATCAATGCCTTAAATTGAAGTGCTTTAAATTTGTTGGACATATGTACACCTATGGCTGATTCATGTTGATGTCTGACAAAAAACAACAAAATTCTGTAAACTGAAAAATAAATAAATAAATAAATTTGCTGGATATTGTTGGTTGTTAGGAGCAACAGTCTTCTTTTGGTTATAAACAGCTAAAAGTGAAAACAAAGCTGATAAGGTGACTTCTGGTTTTCGTCTCTCAAAGCAAAGGAAAATTAGAGCAGAAAGACAACTNGGATATTGTTGGTTGTTAGGAGCAACAGTCTTCTTTTGGTTATAAACAGCTAAAAGTGAAAACAAAGCTGATAAGGTGACTTCTGGTTTTCGTCTCTCAAAGCAAAGGAAAATTAGAGCAGAAAGACAGCTTCAGGAAGGCAAGCAGAACTTTCATAGTATATTTTCACAAACGTATGTTAATTTAACCCCATCGAGTTTAAAACGTATCCAAATATAAACAAACTAAATAAACACAGAGTATTTGGTTCAAGCAGTCAGATTATTATTTTGTATTAAGTGGCAGTTTAGGCATACAAAAATGAATGGCTAACATACAGCAATATTTATTTATAGTTACCATTAAAAAATTCCAATTATACACTTGAACTAAATTTTCCTGCCTTTTAATAATTTTACCAGTAAATGATGATACCTTTGGATAGTCACAAATATTTTTGAATTTCATAGTTGGAATTTTAAAGCTTGAACTGAGTTTAATGTTTTCCTACATTATACCTGGATAACCAAGACAGAGCTACAGTGTAAGAATCACATTTCACAATGAATGCTTTGTGTGATCTCATTTAAGGAATTTTCTGTTTCCTATTGTTAAAATTAGACACCATTCAAGGTAGGATGGTGGCTCACATGTCATGTCAAATATCCGTACAACTGATGCACATGGATAATCAGTTAAAAGTAAATCATGACAAAGTTGAGAGTGTTTCTTCTACTGTTCTCATCGACATTTCAATTAGGTGAATACTGGAAAATTATTTCACTTAGCTGTGCCTCTCATTCCTTATCTGTAAAATAAGGTTTGACTTAATCTTTAAGATCACTCTCTTTCTAAAGTTGTATGCTAAAGAATAAGGTACTTTTGAGAAGAAACATGATTCATTATTTTTCAAGGTAGCACACATCATCTTTTGATATGGTCATAACTCTTACTGAAAACACCAACCAAAATTAAATAGGTAGATGGAAATAGAAGTTCCAGTAGACAGTGTTATTGGAGAGTAATTAATCAGAACACTTAAGTCTCTCAGCGGACAGTCTGAGAAGTCATAAGGAATGTGGATCCTCAGGTTTAGAGCCACAGAAATAAAAATTAGGCTGCAAAACTCAAGAGAAGCTGGACTAGTGCTTGAAGGTAAGCTGCACAAAAAAGGATCACTAAGACACTGCAGAAAACACAATGGAAACTGTTTGTTAATATTATTTTGGAAAAAGGTCATTTGCTACTATTGGCTGATGAATTCTATGAGGAGATTCTCCAAAATGAAAGAGGTTGTTGAAAAGGTTCCTCCGTATCCCCATTCTTGCTATGGTTGGCAGTGTTTCATGAAGTGCTGGCACCCAGGGACACGGGCCCAAGCAAAGTGAAGCAAATGACCAACTCTGGTACTGACGGCAGGAAAACAGGAACCACGTGATGGACATCCAGGATTCCACAGAGGCTGCAGACATCAGGAGCACGTGCTGAAGCACACGGCTGCCCCTGGTCAGCCACTGCAAGACCGTCAAGGACGCCAAGCGTGATACTTGCAGCGCCCCCTGACGGTCATCTTGGGTGGCAGGTGAGGATTCTTGTACTGTGCTGTGCTTAGACGCTCAGTTGTGTCTGACTCTTTGTGACCCCATGGACTGAAGCCCACCAGGCTTCTCTGTCTATGGGGATTCTCCAGGCAAGAATATTGGAGTGGGCTGCCATGCCCTCCTCCAGGGGATCTTCCCAATCCAGGGATCAAACCCAGGTCTCCTACATTGCAGGCAGATTCTTTACTGTCTTGAGCCACCAGGGAAGCTCAAGAATACTGGAGTGGGTAGCCTATCCCTTCTCCAGGGANGGCCAGTTGCTTTACTCGGCAGCTACGGCGGAAATGTCCATTCCCCACCCCCATGCTCACCCGTCGCCGGCAGCTTGGAGACGCCACTCTGTCTCTTGTCTCTGTGTGTGCGGGGAGTTCCGGAGGCTGCGGAGCGGAAGAGCAAAATGCCACCCTCTCCAAAGCTCTGAAGCAAATGACGATACGGAGCGCTTTTGCCCCCTCCCAGCACCGTGGGAGCCNCCACTCTGTCTCTTGTCTCTGTGTGTGCGGGGAGTTCCGGAGGCTGCGGAGCGGAAGAGCAAAATGCCACCCTCTCCAAAGCTCTGAAGCAAATGACGATACGGAGCGCTTTTGCCCCCTCCCAGCACCGTGGGAGCCCTTGATTCGATCCCGAAGGAGGCGAGTGAGCTAGGGCCTGGATCTACATGGCTCGCGGGTCTCCCCCTCAGCCTCTAGCACACCCCCGCGCGCGGACCTCGGCGAGGCTACGCGGAGCGCTGGGAGCCGTTCGCAGCTCCGAGTGGGGCAGGGTGCGTGCGGCGCGGGTCCCCTCGGTCCATTTCTGGGCGCTGCTAGATCAGCAGAAACCTGAGAAAGCGCAGGAATGCGGAGCAGCGATTGGCCCACCGGGGCGTGGGCTGGGGAGGGCGGGAGCGAGGAGGTAGATGGAAAACAGGAGGGGGTGGCTTGGCAGAGGGGAGGGGGTAGCTGTCATTCAGTTCCCACCCTTGCCAGCACTGCTTTTTCCTTCTCCGGCCCCGAAAAGCCGACCACCAGTTCGCCTCCCCTTCTGGTCCACAGCCCCGCACGCGCACATTCCTGGGCCGCGACCTTCCCGGGGAATTTCACATTGGAAATGCTCAGGTCCGACGCAATGCAGACGGTTGTGTTCCTGGCACAGCTCCTCGGATGGGCGTGCGTTTGTGCAGCCCCGCGGTGATCCGCGTCTCGCCGCGCTGTGCGGCCCCTCCCGCAGGGGGGCTGTCTGCAGGCCCGGCCCGGCCCGTCCCCGCCGGCCTCGGGGGAGATGCGGACTCGGGCTCTGCAGTTGGGGAAATCACCCGGGTGTGTTCTCGGTCGCGCTGCTGCGAGGCGGTGGTGCTAAGAGCGTGTCCCTCTTTGACCTACGACGGGAGTTGAAGTTTGCTGGCCATCAGACTATTCTGAAATACCGAGAATGTGACTTGGGGGAAACCAAAGGCTTCGTGGGTTTATGGGCTTGTCTGCCAACCTGGTGGTGATTGGAAGGAATCTGAGAATCGAGTGGCTTGCCCACCTCCCACCCACGTCCGCCTTCCCGAAGCCTCTTTTCCGGACCCAAGGCCTTCTCGGGGCCACTTTGCAAGGCTGGCCACTTCTCGGGGAAAGAGTCCGCCCAGGGGCGCTGGGGCGGGGGGCGGAGAGCGGGAGCCGGGGGCGTGCGCCGGGCGCTCGGAGTGCGGCTGCAGCTGCTCCCCCAAAGACGCTTCTGCGCCTGGGCGCCTGCAGCGCGAGCGGAGGCAGCCCGCAGCTCGGGCACTTCAGTTACTGCCGGGTCTCCAAGGAGGCTGCGCGGCGCCGCCGATTGGCTCCGCGGCGGCCTCGGGACCACCCGTTCTCACCGCAGCCTCCGCGCTGCCTCCCGCCTACACCACCCACCCGCTTAATCGGAGCCAAAGATTGAGTCCTCCCCGCTCTACTGTGGCTAGTGAGAGAGGCAGGGGCCTCTGCCGGTTTACCCAGGCGGTGCAGAAATCCTGGGCACCCAACTACTTAAGCTCCCCGCCCACCAACTCCAGCATTTCTTTCAGAGAAAATAAGTATTGTTCTCTCCACTCCCTCGCAGGAGCGTACCCCAGCTTTTCTTTTACGAACACTGAGGTTCTGTTAAACTCCTCCTTTCCAAATTGAGCGCTGCACTTTCCCCCACCTTCCAAACACACACTCCTGTATCCCACTAAGTCTGCAGTTTCTTTCCTTTCCAGCTTATTGCTTTATTGAGAAAAAAAAAACAAAAAACAAAAAACACGAAGCTCTGCATTGGAATATCTGTGGCTCAGATGGTAAAGAATCTGCCTGCAGTGTGGGAGACCCTAGTTTGATCCCTGGGTGGGGAAGATCCCCTGGAGAAGGAACTGGCAACCCATTCCAGTATTCTTACCTGGAGAAACCCATGGACAGAGGAGCCTGGCCGGCTACATACAGTCCATGGAGTCGCAAAGAGTTGGACAGGACTGAGCAACTAACCGGAGAAGGCAATGGCACCCCACTCCAGTACTCTTGCCTGGAAACTCCCATGGACGGAGGAGCCTGGTGGGCTGCAGTCCATGGGGTCGCTAAGAGTCGGACACGACTGAGCGACTTCACTTTCACTTTTCACTTTCATGCATTGGAGAAGGAAATGGCAACCACTCCAGCGTTCTTGCCTGGAGAATCCCAGGGACGGGGGAGCCTAGTGGGCTGCCCTCTATTGGGTCGCACAGAGTTGGACACGACTGAAGCGACTTAGCAGCAGCAGCAGCAGAGCGACTAACACACACACACACACACACACACACACCTATTTTAGTTGCTGCTCCTATGGTTGCTAGTGCTGTTACAGCCTTATCTGAGAACAAATACTCTACTACTAGACCCAATAAACATTTTCTGACCATCTCCTAGCAATAAGGGGCTTCCTACCTTGCTCCTGTATCTCCTTTTGCCTGTAGCCCCCCATTTCTTTTAAAAGTTTCTCATACTGTCATCTCCCCAGCTTCCTCTGGATGCACTAGCACTGATTCAGCATTGGGAGGTTGACTTGCTAGAAGAGATTTATAGACTGGAGGAGATCCCAGATTCCTAAATCCAGCGTTTAATAAGGGGGCACAATAAGATCAGGAAGTTTTCAGTGTCCCTGGCAGATGTCTTTAGAGCAGGTCTGGACCTCCAAGGAATTGGAAGAAAGTTGCTGAGCTAGGAACTCACTTGATGCAACCTTGCCATTGGTAAGGGTTTGAAGATGTTAATTTATTCAACAATTTGCTTAGCTCCAGCTTTGTATCTTCCCTGGTGGCTCAGACAGTAAAGAATCTGCCTGCAATGCAGGAGACCTGGGTTCGATCCCTGGGTAGGGAAGATCCCCTGGAGGAGGGCATGGCAACCCACTCTAGTATTCTTGCCTGGAGAATCCCCATGGACAGAGGAGCCTGGTGGGCTGCAGTCCATGGAATCACAAAGATTAGAACATGACTGAGCAATTAAGCACAGCCCAGAACAGTTATGTGTCAGCCAAGTTCTAGCACTGAAGATGTGGTAATAACTAATATATGAGGGCACAGACCTCTCAGTGTTCACATTCCTATGGAAGAGACAGTCAACAAACAAACCACTGTATATATGAATGGCATTTTTAATATCCATTCATCTGTCCATGGACACTTAGGATATTTCCTTGTCTTAACTATTTAAATAGTGCTGCTATGAACATCAGTTCAGTTCAGTCGCTCAGTCGTGTCCAACTCTTTGTGACCCCATGAATTGCAGCACGCCAGG
>SJYV01047488.1:0-28870 GCA_006410875.1 Neotragus pygmaeus | reverse complement strand
AACAACAACATGTCTAAATAACTTTGTATTCCTGAAAAGTTTTGTACAAATATTTCTGTGATGGAGCATTCGTAGGCTTGAGAAATCCTAAGTGATGTATTAGTGAATCTGTCTAGAAATTAGAGAACATGTATATTTAAAAATTATTCCTCAGTCTTTACCAGCTATGTAACATAGGTTAATTTCATAATCCACTATGCTTCAATTTTGTACATATGAAATTGGCTATCTTGTCTACCTCACAGACATATTCTTATAATTAAATGATATAAACAAAAAAAGTACTCTGAACAAATAAGTTGCCTATACCAACTTATTTGATACATGCACATGTGACCTAAATTTCCTCAGGTATCACTAGTCTGAGATCCCACATCTTAATATAATAGTGTCTTGACTGTTTTGATCCTGCATTTAACAAGTTCACTACACCTCCTCCTAAAATTTCTTCTTTGAGTTTTAATATGAGCATCCAAGGGATGGGCTTCCCTGATAGCTCAGTTGGTAAAGAATCCATCTGCAGTGCCAAAGACTTGGGTTCGATCTCTGGGTTGGGAAGATCCACTGGAGAAGAGATAGGCTACCCACTCCAGTATTTTGGCCTAGAGAATTACATGGACTGTATAGTCCATGGAGTCACAAACAGTCAGACACAACTGAGCAACTTTCACTTTCACTTCCAAGGGGTGTCTCTCACATTCTCGTTAACATTTTCAATGAGTTATCAAATGTCATCCACAGATTTTTTNTGGCCTAGAGAATTACATGGACTGTATAGTCCATGGAGTCACAAACAGTCAGACACAACTGAGCAACTTTCACTTTCACTTCCAAGGGGTGTCTCTCACATTCTCGTTAACATTTTCAATGAGTTATCAAATGTCATCCACAGATTTTTTGCCTTTTCTCCTGCCATGGCCTCCCTGTGTGAGGCCCTAGGAGCCTGCCAGGTCCATTGCCTTCTCTAGGTACGGTGCCCTTGACCTTTAGAGGTGGCAGCCCTGTGAGTTGGGAGCTTAACTAGAGCCAGTGTAGTACACACTCCCTCCCTGTGAAGTGTAGAGTCCGTTGAAAAACAGATACAGGAGCTTGATAAATATAGTCTAAAATATCAGCTTAATCACCAGCAGAGGCTGATTAAAAAACACAGATTGGGTTTGTGACTGTGCATGGACTTCCTACTAACTCTTTTCTGATCTTGGAAAACTCCTTTTAGGAATACAGGGTATGCAGGCCATTTCATCCCCTCTACCCCCTGAGAGCAGGGGCAGAGAGTGAGACTTAGGACATGAGCCACTAGCCAATGGATGATCATGGACACATGGAACAGGGCACCAGAGCCTCCTCATCTCACCAATCAAATCAGTCAATCCTCTTTCTGCAGAGGGGAGAAACTAAGAGGAGAAAGAATCTGAGGAAGAAACTCACATAAACACAGTGAAATGGAATAGTGTATCCCCTAACATCATGCCATGCTCTAAGATGAAGCTGGGGACTAACTGGTTTCTCATCTTGAAAGGTTGTTCTAAGATTGAGGGTATAAAGAAGGTACTGCTTTAGTCATGGTGAAGAGTCTGAGAAAAGAGTAGGCCAGCCAACATGTAGGTCTGCTGCTGCTGCTAAGTCGCTTCAGTCGTGTCCAACTCTGTGCGACCTCAGAGATGGCAGCCCAGCAGGCTCCCCCTTCCCTGGGATTCTCCAGGCAAGAACACTGGAGTGGGGTGTCATTTCCTTCTAGAGAGAAAACATTATTGGTATATTATGATGTTTGGGACTTCCCTGTTAGCGCAGACAGTAAAGAATCTGCTTGCAATGTGGGATACCTGGGTTCAATCCCTGGGTCGGGAAGATTCCCTGGAGAAGGGCATGGTAACCCATTCCAGTATTCTTGCCTGGAGAATTCCATGGACAGAGGAGCCTGGAGGCTACACTCCATGGGGTCGCAAAGAATCGGCCATGACTTAGTGACTGACACTTTCATTTTATGATGTTTACTCCCTGTGAAATGGATTGGAGCACTGACTGGAATTTAACAAAAGTAAACCATCACAATACAACAGCATCAACTTCTTGCTAACACAGGTCTATTCTGTTGATTCAGTTTGCAAATTCACATACCTTGGCTAGTTGAAAGCCAGTGATCACAGTTAACTGAAAACTTAAAAATAATAATACATGGCATGGTGCTGTTTACTGAGACTAACTTTCCTCTTTTATTATCTAAGTCATAAATGGCTTAATGTGCCTCCCAAGAAGCTTTGAAAAATCACATCAGGCAGAAGAACAGTACAAAAACAAAGAGGTGGTTTATAAGCTATTTCCAGAATTCCAAGTTTGGTTTAGGCAATGGAAATTAAATAATGTTAACCTGTTTTTAAAACAATATTAAAAGAGAAAGTCAATTTCTCTCTGCTGTCATTAACTGTATACTGAATGCAAAACTGTTTTAAACCTGTTTGAGGAAGTCACACATAAAATCGGTGCAGGGAACTCTTATGTTCCAGGCTGGTCTGTGTCTAATTGAGTTCTTAGCAAAGCAGAAGTTTTGATTTTAATTTATGAGATATTCCACTTAGCTCTATATCCATGGGGGCCATCTTAATGACTCTTTGCTCTTGCCCTCCAAGGAAAAGAGGTTTGTTAGTGTCTCTTAGCTTGAGTTATTTCCCTGGAAATTTTTAGTATCTCACAAATTTAGGCTTCAAGTTTCCAGTTTTGCCCAAGAACACCAACACCAACCTGAACTCAAGCCAGGACTTGTCTATATTCCCATTCTCTTTTCCACTTGTCTTTGATAATAACTTGGAAACCTCATGGTGGAAATTAAACTGAAATTAGGATTTAGGAATAAAATATGCCCACTGATCACTTTTTCTAAGTTTGTAGTTGTGGGAGAAGTCAGATTCTGTCATTTGGATTAGATCACTTTATCTCTATTTGTCAACAGGTTGGTAGCATCAGATGTTAAGAATTTGTCATAATTTGGCTTATTTTTTTCTTGTAATGTCCAGCCCATGTATTTTGTTAGGTGGCCACACAATCACAATGGCTTGACTTAACTGAAAGGAAATCTGATTGAACATTTTGCTTTTGAGCAGGGTGATCTTGCATTTGAGATTTAAAATGCATTACATTGCAGGTGTCGACCCAACCCTTGCTAATGCAGAGGAAAGTGCACCCCCATGACAGGAAAAGGAGCTAAAAATGTTTCCTGCTGTGCTTATAGCTCTGTCATCACTGTCCATTATTTTTTATAGATGGATTTATTGGCTGCTTTGCTCCACAACTCCTCTGCTAAGCAGTTCTTACCTCAAAAACAACTCAATCATCTACCTGTCCATCACCCATGATGAGTACTATTGTGTCACAACTAGATGGAAAATTGCTGAATAAAATGCCTCACTTTTAATATTGAACCAAAGGAAGACAATAAAGACTCTGTTTTTATCTTTCTTTAAAACTGACAGTGCTGATTCAAACCAGCCTCTACAACAGATACTGCAGCAGCTATGGATGTTTATACTGAGAGTATAACTGGGTTGTAGTCCTAATTTGCACCTCTTCTCAAGTGCTGGGAGCAGTTATGACTAGAGGAAGTTCACAAGGAATAAGATGTTTTGGCTTGGCTTTCAGAGTTTTCGCTTATTTCATGTTACCTAAAATCATACCTTGAAAACACTGACATGTTTTCATGTCAGTGAAACATAAAGGACTGGTTTAAGGATCATTTTTATAAAGTCATTCATGCTACATCCTTTTTGGGTAAAGTTGGAGAAGACTCTTGAGAGTCCCTTGGACTGCAAGGAGATACAACCAGTCCATCCTAAAGAAGATCAGTCCTGGGTGTTCATTGGAAGGACTGATACTGAAGCTGAAACTCCAATATGCGAAGAGTTGACTCATTGGAAAAGACCCTGGTGCTGGGAAAGATTGAGGGCAGGAGGAGAAGGGGAGACAGAAGATGAGATGGTTGGATGGCATCACCGACTCAATGGACATGAGTTTTGGTGAACTACAGGAGCTGGTGATGGACAGGGAGGCCTGGCGTGCTGCAGTTCATGGGGTTGCAATGAGTCGGACATGACTGAGCAACTTAACTGAACTGAACTAAAACATTTAGAGAAAATTGCTGAGAAAGGTAGAAGTGTATTACTAATAACATAAAAAAGTTGTTTTATTTGTAAAAAACTGGAAAAGTCTCCCATTTTTCTTATTTTCAATCCCGATTACAGATTAGAGAATTTGTTTGTGTTATACACTCTTTTTGCAAACCTTATTTTCTGAAAAGGACTTATATGAAGACTGTGATTATTAGAGTTTTAGACTCCATGATGACAGCCAGGATTTCCCTGTATATGCTCAGTAATTCTTACATTCACTTTTATCACTGCTTTCCTATTTCAGTGTAGTCCATAGAACGTTGCTGGATATGTTTGATGAAATAATCAGAACATGCCTCTGATTAGTCAAAGGCTCTGTCAAGGATTTTGTTTGTTCAAACTTGGGATATTTCTTAGGTTCATAAAGGTTTGGCCAATGTGAATCTTATAACTGACCATAGCTTTTTTGTTGCAATTAGAAATGTAAAAGCCCATTTCTAGAATGTGAGAAAGTCTTTATGTATTTCAGTCAGTTCAGTTCAGTTCAGTCACTCAGTTGTGTCCAACTCTTTGCAATCCCATGAATCACAGCACCCCAGGCTTCCCTGTCCATCACCAACTCCTGGAGTTTACCCAAATTCATGTCCATCGAGTCGGTGATGGCGTCCAGCCAACTCATCCTCTGTTGTCCCCTTCTCCTCCTGTCCCCAATCCCTCCCAGTATCAGGGTCTTTTCCAATGAGTCAACTCTTCACATGAGGTGGCCAAAGTATTGGAATTTCAGCTTCAGCATCGGTGCTTCCAGCATCGGTCCTTCCAATGAATATCCAGGACTGATCTCCTTTAGGATGGACTCGTTGGACCTTCTTGCAGTCCAAGGGACTCTCAAGAGTCTTCTCAGCACCACAGTTCATAAGTATAAATTTTTTAGCACTCAGCTTTCTTCACAGAACAACTCTCACATCCCTACATGACCACTGGAAAAACCATAGCCTTGACTAAACGGACCTCTGTTGGCAAAGTAATGTCTATGCTTTTCAATACACTATCTAGGTTGGTCATAACTTTCTTTCCATGGAGTAAGCATCTTTTAATTTCATGGCTGCAATCACCATCTGCAGTGATTTTGGAGCCCCCCAAAATAAAGTCTGACACTGTTTCCACTGTTTCCCCATCTATTTCCCATGAAGTGGTGGGACCAGATGCCATGATCTTCATTTTCTGAATGTTGAGGTTTAAGCCAGCTTTTTCACTCTCCTCTTTCACTTTCATCAAGAGGCTTTTNAAAATAAAGTCTGACACTGTTTCCACTGTTTCCCCATCTATTTCCCATGAAGTGGTGGGACCAGATGCCATGATCTTAGTTTTCTGAATGTTGAGCTTTATAAGTCAACTTTTTCACTCTCCTCTTTCACTTTCATCAAGAGGCTTTTTAGTTCCTCTTCACTTTCTGCCATAAGGGTGGTGTCATCTGCATATCTGAGGTTATTGCTATTTCTGCTGGCAATCTTGATTTCAGCTTGTGCTTCTTCCAGCCCCATGTTTCTCACGATGTACTCTCCATATAAGTTAAATAAGCAGGATGACAATATACAGCCTTGATGTACTCTTTTTCCTGTTTGGAACCAGTCTGTTGTTCCATGTCCAGTTCTAACTGTTGCTTCCTGATCTGACATGTTCAGAGCAGCACTATTCATGAACGCCAGAAGGTAGCAGTTGCCCGAATGTCCACTGACAAATGGAAAAATAAAATGCAGTATATATGTATGATGGACTATTATTATGCCTTAAAAAGGAAGGAGCTTCCGATAACATTCTACAACATGGATGCATCTTGGGGACATGATACTAAGCGAAATAAGACACAAAAAGACAAATGCTGTATCACTCAGCTTACCGTCTGAGCCACCAGGAAAGTACATAAGGTATCTAGAGTGGTCAGATTCACAGAGACAGACAGTGTCCTGGTGTTTGCCATGGCCTGGGTGAACGGAGGATGGGGAGTTAGTGTTTAACGGGAACAGATTTTCGGCTGGGGAAACTGAAAAAGTTCTGGAGGTGGATGGTGGTTATGGTTGCACGACAGTGTAAGTGTACTTAATTACCACTGAATTGTACATTAAAAATGGTTAACAAGATAAATTTTATATTATGTATGAAAGTGAAAGTATTAGTCACTCAGTGATGTCCAGCTCTTTGCCACCCATGGTCTGTAGCCCTCCAGGCTCCGCTGTTCATAGAATTCTCCAGGCAAGAATACTGGAGTGGGTAGCCATTCGCTTCTCCAGCGATCTTCCCCACCCAGGGATCGAACCTGGGTCTCCTGCATTGCAGATAGGTTCTTTATTGTCTGAGCCACCAGGGAAGCTCCTGTCCTGTATATTAAACTACAACTGAAAATGCACCAAGAAGCACCTCCCTCCACCACCATCACTGAAATCCAGGCCTGTATCCTGGAAAGGTTGGAGAGGTGGGTCCTCATCTTCAGGGACTGAGAGCTTGGGGCCAAGGCTAGATGGGGACTGGTTGTGGCAGGAGGTGGGGTTTGGAAAAAGAAGACCTGGATTCTAATGCCCATGCTTCCTTCGTCAGGCTGGCTTTGCTCTCGTCACTTCCCCATTTGAACCTCAGTTTCCTCATCTGTAAGGTGGGGAGGTGGCACCCACTTATTCATTCCAGAAGTCCTCAGGACTGCCTGTGATGCACCAGGCACTGTTCAAGGTGCACACGGCCCTCTTGGAATTTATTGAATTGGCCATAAAGTTCTTTCGGGTTTTTCTGCACCATCTTACGGAAGAAACCAAATGAACTTTTTAGCCGACCCAATGCATCCTCGTGGAGGAGACAGATCAGCAACAAGCAGACAAGTAAACAAACAAATGTCAGATACTGATGGGAACTCTGCAGATCCGGCACATAGGAAGGCGTGATGGTGCTGGAGGAGGGGGCCCCCCTAGTGGGATGGTCAGGGAGGGCCTCACAAAGGGGTGGTGTTTAAGCTGAGACCTGGCGGCAAAGGAGCCAGCCCTGCCCTAGGAGCGGAGGGGAGGGGTTGGCAGCTGCACTCCTGGAGCAACTGGAGCAAGGCCATGTGACCAGGGCACAGAAAGCTGGCCAACATGTTGGTGGCGGGAAGGTAGGAGGAGCTGTGGTCGGATCACACTGGGCCTTGTAGGAGTTCGGGGGTTTTTCTGGGGGTGTGATAACTCGCTGTGAAACTGTCTCAGTGGGTTTTACACAAGGAAGAGGAGGATGCGGTTTGGATTTTGGAAAGATCACTGTGGCTGCCCTGGGGAATAATGGTCAGGGAAAAATGAGAACGCTGGGATTTAGCTTCCCTGGTGGCTCAGCTGGTAAAGAATCTGCCTTCAATGCAGGAGACCTGGGTTCTATTCCTGGGTCAGGAAGATCCCCTGGAGGAGGGCATGGCAACCCATTCCAGTGTTCTTGCCTGGAGAATCCCCAAGAACAGTGGAGCCTGGTGGGCTACAGTCCATGGGATCGCAGAGTCAGACACGACTGAGTGACTTAAGCACAGGAGTGGGGGTGGCTTGGCCACGGAGAGAGCCACAGGGAATCCAGGTAAGAGAGTGCAGCTTTGGGTTGGACCCATCTCTCACCTGTTTTAGAGACTTATGAACGCCACGGGACCCTTTTCCAGGAGAAATGCACACACTTAAATATTTACAAGATGGAGCATGTGATTTCAGGGGAACCCCTCAAGTTTATCCTCCATGAGCCCCAGGCCTGGAACTGCTGGGCTGGGATATCTCTGAGACCCTTCCTAGCAGGCTCTGTCAGTTTTCAGGCTGAGCCCTGGCTCCGGTGCCCACAGGGGCAGTTAGGAGCCCACAGGATGGAGGGTGATGAGCTATTGTCAGTTGTGGCAGGGGTTTCCCTCCTGGTCCGTGAGTGCCAGCTTGACTGTGTATGATGAAGAGAGAGCAAAGGGCAAGACTGATCTGCTAAAACTACAAAACAGCTTGATGCAAACTCCGTTCACTTGGAATCTGCAGCCATATAGACCATACATTCTTAAGGGGTAGGGGGTGGGGTGAAAATAATCTTATTTCGTGATCTGTCACCCTCCAAAAGGCCATGGTGCATAAACAGATATTCTATACATCTAAGGATATTAACATTCCATGGAGGTAGGTGATTAAGAAAAAAAAAATGTCTAAAAAATCTCCTTGGGAGGATTATGAACAACAACAAGGTTGATTTAGACACAGTGAGGTTTTTCATCTGAGCCAGGAGTCTTAAATCGATAGAACTGCTCAGGCTTTTCATTTTGGTATATTCATCTAAAAGGTAAAGTGAAAGTGAAAGTGACTCAGTCGTCATGTCTGACTCTTTTTGACCGCGTGGACTCTACAGTCCAA
The DNA here is from genome assembly GCA_006410875.1 of Neotragus pygmaeus. Lineage (NCBI taxonomy): Eukaryota > Metazoa > Chordata > Mammalia > Artiodactyla > Bovidae > Neotragus > Neotragus pygmaeus. Next base: position 20,388 of record SJYV01047488.1, on the reverse strand, counting down.
GGAATTCTTCAGGCCAGACTACTGGAATGGGTAGCCTTTTTCCCAGGGGATCTTCCCAACTCAGGGATCAAACCCAGGTCTCCTGCATTGCAGGCAGATTCTTTCAGCTAAGCCACCAGGGAAGCCCAATCTGTAAGGTAGGCCTACAACAAAATTATTTTATTCTCTCTTGTTCAAATGCATTTGTATATATAGCAACAGCATTTTCTTTTATTCTCTTTTTTAAATGTTTGGTTTTGGGGTTGCTCTGCGTCTTCATCGCTGTGCTCAGGGTTTCTCTAGCTGCAGCAGGCGGGGGCTGCTCTGCGTTGTGGTGAATGGGCTTCTCATTGCGGTGACTTCTCTTGTGGAGCATGGGTTCTAGGCCGCAGGCTCACTAGTTGTGGCGCAAGGGCTTAGTTGCCTGCAGCATGTGGGATCTCCCCAGACCATGGATTGAACTCCTGTCCCATGCATTGGCAGGCGGTTTCTCAACCACTGGACCACTAGGGAAGCCCAGCAATAGCATTTTCTTAGTTAAATTCTCAACAATATGAACTTTTCACTACTGCAAGTAAGACTGTCATCTTTTATTCTGCTTCTTTGCCTCTGGAGAAAGAATGCCATGCGTTTTGACGTATTTTATGTGGCCCTGATCTTGACCCTGAGGGCAAGTGTCTTTATCCCCATTTTATAGATGAGGAAGCTGAAGCTAAGGAAGGGTAAAGACTGGCACAGCCTGTGAGCTGCTGACCCTAGCCTGGTGTTGATGTCTCGATGCCTCGTGCCCTGTACTGGGTTCCTGATTCCGTGGAGGAGAAGTAGCAGTGCCCTGTGGGAAGCTTGGCCTGTTTTCTTGCCAGAGCACGGTAGTTCAGTTTCTCAGTTGTGTCCGACTCTTTGTGACTCCATGGACTGCAGCACTCCAGGCTTCCCTGTCCATCACCAACTCCCGAAACTTGCTCAAACTCATGTCCCTCGTGTCGGTAATGCCATCCAAACATCTCATCCTCTGTCGTTCTCTTCTCTTCCTCCCTTCAATCTTTCCCAGCATCAGGGTCTTTTCCAATGAGTCGGTTTTTCACATCAGGTGACCAAAGTATTGGAGCTTCAGCTTCAGCATCAGTCCTTTCTATGACTATTCAGGACTGATTTCCTTTCAGATTGACTGGTTTGATCTCCCTCCAGTCCAAGGGACTCTGAAGAGTCCCCTCCAACACCACAGTTCAAAAGCCTTAATTCNTGGAGCTTCAGCTTCAGCATCAGTCCTTTCTATGACTATTCAGGACTGATTTCCTTTCAGATTGACTGGTTTGATCTCCCTCCAGTCCAAGGGACTCTGAAGAGTCCCCTCCAACACCACAGTTCAAAAGCCTCAATTCTTCAGTACTCAGCTGTCTTTATGGTTCAACTCACAACCATACATGATTACTGGAAAAACCATAGCTTTGACTAGACTGATCTTTGTCGGAAAGTAGTGTCTCTGCTTTTTAATATGCTGTCTAGGCTGGTCATAGCTTTTCTTCAAAGGAGCAAGCGTCTTTTAATTTCATGGCTGCTGTCATCATCTGCAATGATTTGGGAGCCCAAGAAAATAAAGTCTGTTGCTGCACAGCAGGATATGAACAAAGTTGGGTCTCTTTTGTGCTGTCTGAAGAAGCTCCCAGGACGGGCTGTGGCCTCAGTGTTGACTGATCTGGTACATTCCTGTGAGCAAGAAGGAAAAATGTGGATGGTGCTGAATGTTGGCAGAAGAGAGTGTCCGGGGCCCGTGCTTTTTTGTGCGGTTGAATTTAATCTTTTCCTTGGAGAGCCAGCTCGGGATAGGATGGTGTTCACAANCATTCCTGTGAGCAAGAAGGAAAAATGTGGATGGTGCTGAATGTTGGCAGAAGAGAGTGTCCGGGGCCCGTGCTTTTTTGTGCGGTTGAATTTAATCTTTTCCTTGGAGAGCCAGCTCGGGATAGGATGGTGTTCACAAGAGCTCCAGGCCTTGCTTGCTGGACCAAGGGGCCAGGAAAATAAATAAGGGACAGGAGGCCAGGGAAGGAGGTTGGGGAGACAGAAATCGCATGTCGGTGTCTTGGTCTGTGCATTTTGTGTATTCAGTGCAGTTGAGTTGGAGTTCGTGGGCTGAGTCATCTTCTAAATTTTGAGGCACTACACCAATGTGAAAGGCACAAGCATGACACTGACTGCCTTCTGCCCTGCAATGAGCGATGGATCCAGCGACACGAATGAGCTGCCAGCTTGAGTTTCTTTTTTCTCTGTCTGGCTAACGCTTGTTCTGTCACCATTATTTAAGTTCAAGTAGGACGACTGTTATTTCGAGCGCTGTCTAGGATCTACTGTCCTAAGGTTTTCTTTATCTGCGTATGATGTCCAAACAGCTCCTCATTAAACAAAGTATGTGTTGTGTTTTGTTTTGCACAGAAATGACAATATCGCCTATCTTAAAGAGAAGTACCTTTTAATAGGAAAAAAAATGCTTGAATGGAATTTGGATGAATGTGTCCTTTTCAGAACAAGCAAAAAAAAATCAAAAGAATCGATGTTAAAACTGTGTGTATCAAGATAATCATTAGGGAAAAAAATTAAGTAAGGTACTTAGAGCTGGGCCTGACACACGGTAGGTGCTATATAAATGTTAGCTTCTATTATCCTAAGCCTTTCTGCCTTTGACTTTCAGGGGCTTATGCATCACCAGTGAGGCCAAGCCTTCGCCACAGCTTGAACTACATCCTAGAAGCAAGATGGCCATAGAGAGACTGGCGTATTCCTGAGCATATGGGGGGTGAGGCCCCGGCAGGCCCGAAGATGGGGAACATCACGGCAGACAACACCTCGATGAACTGTGACATCGACCACACCATCCACCAGACGCTGGCCCCGGTGGTCTACGTCATGGTGCTGGTGGTGGGCTTTCCGGCCAACTGCCTGTCCCTCTACTATGGCTACCTGCAGATCAAGGCCCGGAACGAGCTGGGCGTGTACCTGTGCAACCTGACGGTGGCCGACCTCTTCTACATCTGCTCCCTCCCCTTCTGGCTGCAGTACGTGCTGCAGCACGACCACTGGTCCCACGACGACCTGTCCTGCCAGGTGTGCGGGATCCTGCTCTACGAGAACATCTACATCAGCGTGGGCTTCCTCTGCTGCATCTCCATCGACCGCTACCTGGCCGTGGCCCACCCCTTCCGCTTCCACCAGTTCCGCACCTTGAAGGCCGCCATGGGCGTCAGTGCGCTCATCTGGGCCAAGGAGCTGCTGACCAGCATCTACTTCCTCATGCACGAGGAGGTGGTGGAAGACGCCGACCGGCACCGCGTCTGCTTCGAGCATTATCCGCTCGAGCCGCGCCAGCGCGGCATCAACTACTACCGCTTCCTGGTGGGCTTCCTCTTCCCCATCTGCCTGCTGCTGGCCTCCTACCGGGGCATCCTGCGAGCTGTGCGCCGCAGCCACGGGACCCAGAAGAGCCGCAAGGACCAGATCCAGCGGCTCGTGCTCAGCACTGTGGTCATCTTCCTGGCCTGCTTCCTGCCCTACCACGTGCTGCTGCTGGTGCGCAGCCTCTGGGAGTCCAGCTGCGACTTCGCCAAGGGCATCTTCAATGCCTACCACTTCTCCCTGCTCCTCACCAGCTTCAACTGCGTTGCCGACCCCGTGCTCTACTGCTTCGTCAGCGAGACCACGCACAGGGACCTAGCCCGCCTCCGCGGGGCCTGCCTGGCCTTACTCACCTGCGCCAGGACTGGCCGGGCCCGGGAGGCCTACCCGCTGGGTGCCCCCGAGGCCTCCGGGAAGAGCGAGGATCCCGAGGTCCTGACAAGGCTCCACCCGGCCTTCCAGACCCCGCACCCGCCCGGAGTGGGAGGGTCCCCTGTAGGCGGGCTGTCCTAGCCGGGTCACCCCATCACCCACGTGCGGGGCAAAGCGAGGCCTGAGCCTTCCAGGGCTGCTGCCGCTGTGGCCGAGGCAGCTGCCTCTTGCTGCTAGAGGAGACGGCGGGCTGGGCCCGCGGGGCCCTAGGTCTGGGCCATAACAGGACCTCTCTGATTTCCAGGGAGCCTGCTGTGACTGCCGAGTCTGACGGGGCTGCTAGCTGAGTGTGGGGATAAGCCCCAACAGCACATGGAGCATCATCTGCTGCCGGCTGGGCTGCTGATGGGAAGAAGACTCACCTCCAGGAGGTTTTCAGAGAAGCTCGTGGGGGGACAGAGTGTGAGGACGTGGAGCGAGAGGCCTGGGAGAGGAGGCAGGTACCCAGCTGCTCACCTGCCAGGGCCTTCCAATGCCAGAGGTGACCCTTGTCCAAATGCCCTGGTGTTACCTGAGAAGATGGCGCGGGAACGTGTGTTGTCCTCCTTACCACTTGAGCTCCACCCTGTGGAGGTTGGATGGGGAGAAGGAGTGTAAGGAGGGGTTGAGGCCCTGAGCGTGTGTGTGGCGGGGACAGTGGGGAAGAGACAGGCAGAGGAGAAACCCCAGATCCAGGCAACTCACAGTTTTCACCGGCAGGGAGATTTGAGCGGATTCTCCAAGCCCCAGCCCAAATGCACAACAAATCTTAGGGCTCCGTGGGGCTCTGGCGGGCGATGTCTATGATCCTTTAAAGTCAGCACTGAAGTTCAAGTGTCAGGTCAGAGGCCTAAAACAGTGTGTTCAACTGAGTTCCTGACAGATTCCTCCCAATTCAACTTCTCTTGCTGTCTGCCCCAAAGTGTACAAGACCCAGAAGTCTGGGGCCCTGTGTGTGCACATGTGTCCGTGGTTAAAATGCCAGGGTCTCCATGGCCACTCTGCTCCAAGGCACTGAGGCTAACTAAGGTCATCGGACTGCGGATAGTGTTTGCCGCCACATACACAGACTGGAGTGCCTAGCAGTCTTTGAGAAGAGCATGGCATTCTCCCCAGTTCTTAGATGGAGCAAAACAAATACAAGAGATGAATTCTCTGGCATCTTTCAGCCCAAAGTTGCTGGGGTGAAGCTCCACTGTGGTTTAAATAGCCCCTGTGACAAAGAGAGGAAAAGGCCCGGGCTTGTCTTGCCTCCTTGATCCTCCATCTCCACTCCTCTGCCCGTGTTCCCCCTCACCCACCCGGAGAGTGACGGGATGGCCCACTGGCCACATGTTGTCTCTTGTTTTGTCCTAGTCGACTGGTTACAGGACTCATCTCTCCTAAAGCTTCCCGTCCAGTCATGTTAAGCTTCTGCCTGGGGAATATACCAAGGACCAGAAGAGCGTCTTGCTACTCCATGGACCTGCCCACCTTTCAGAAATGCCAGCCCTTTAGATTTCCTGGAGTGGACCGGCACCAGTTCTGACTTCCCTCAGAGACCTGGAATCTGAGCTCTTACCACCAAGTATTTTGGTGGGCTCAAGTCTGAGGGGGGACCAGGGATAGGAAGATAGAAACTGGTATCAGTGGGACATTTCTGGAATCCGCTGAAGAGGGACCACAGAGAACATCTTCAGTCTCTCCTTGTGTCTCTCTTCCTCTCTCCCAGGGATAGATCCACCCCGAGTTTCTTAACCCTCTCTTCAGAGGCATCCAGAGCCTGATAGCCCAGGCTGAGTGTGCCCTAAGGAAGTGGGGTTCCAAGTTTATACTTGATTCTGACTGTGTGTAATCCCTGCTCCAGCTCCTTCTGGAGGTTCTTCCATAACCTGGGGCGGTTCTCTTCCCCTTCATAGAGAAGGATGTGACCAGGTCTGAAGGTGGAAAAAATGACCCAGGATCTTACAGAGGCAGTGGCACTGGTTGAGCCCTCCATGCCTCCTCATTTCAAATTTCCTCCTATTTTGATCTTAAACATGGGCATTCCCACTGGGATAAACTGGCATGAGCTGAAGGCAGTTTCATTTATTATCAAGAGTTGTATTTTTGTATTGTCCTTTCTTTTATGCCAAATATACATGTGTTGGACCATGCAGTGGATTTATGTAGCAAACTTGAGTCTGCAAATAAAGCAACCTAACCAGCCACAGTTGGAGTGTGTTTCAGTGCATGTGGGGAGGGAGGGTCTTCCAACACCAGGGACATCTAGAGGGTCCATGAAGTACCCAACAGAGTCAGAAAGGTCCAGGGATTGACTTTCTCAGATAAAATTCAAACAGGTCAATCAGAATTTGCCCTTGATTACCCAGTAGTGGCCAGGAAGGATGAAGCCTTAAAATGAAGGCTGTTCTCTGTCCTCTTGAGTTTCATGAAGTGTCCTAAACACTGTGGTACATTGTTGCAAATCCACTGTGGGGCTTAACTTGGTTACCCTTTGACTCTAGGGATGCAACTCAGCCCTGCAGTTTGGAGACTATCATTCCCTGTCCTTGGACACAGGACCCTCTTCTATCCTACTCCAGGTGGCCCTGGTGGTAAAGAATCTGCTTGCCAATTCAGGAGATGCAAGATATGTGGATTCAACCCCTGGGTCGGGAAGATCCCCTGGAATAGGGAATGGCAACCCACTCCAGTATTCTTGCCTGGAAAATTCCATAGACAGAGGAGTGTGGCGGGCTACAGTCCATGGGGCTGCAAAGAGTCAGACATGACTAAGCGACTGAGTACAACATCCAATAAGAGAGCTAGATCAGACTGTCCTCTCCTCACTAGTGAAAACTGCCAAAGCAGGAACACCTGTTGTACCCACCTCTTGGGGGGCTCGCCTTATCCTCACAGTCTGAATTTTGTTTGAGGAGCCCCCCATTTAGTCATTAGCATTTTTAAGCTGGAGCATCTTTTCAACAGTGACGGGCTGCATGTTTATCACAGGATTAAATGCATCATGTTAAAAAGTAAATTTGGTTTTAGTCACTTAATCCTTCCTGGGTCAAATTCCTGGAGTTCTGGAGTGCTTCGGAAGAATCAATCNTGCAGAATGTTGTAGGATGGTTTCTGTGTCTGTTTCTACAACTATGTGGAAGAACCACCGGAGGCGGGATTTCACTGTGTGATGGTGGAGAGAAGTCTGGAGCCAACTCACCAGGGGCTTCAGAGACTGGTGCCTTGTGCTCATTGTGAATGACCAGGCGTCTCAGGGCCACACCCTGAGGAATTTCCTCAGAACAGTTTTCTAGATCCACGACAGCCCGATGAACGACGACACAGCATTGGTAGCTTGTCTGTATCCATGTCTGCCCTTCAGCATCTTAAATTCATCTTGCTCACTCCTGAGGTCTGTCCCATCGGTGCCCTTGATCTCCTCACTTCACGGGGTCTCTGAGAAGGACAGGGCCCAGGTAGTGAGTGGGAGGTGGGTGTCCTGATTCTTGGTTGAGTGCGATTCCACGACAAGGCAACTGCCTGCCGGGCTGAGGAATCTGGGTGTTGATGGAGTGGAGGAGGGAGAGGAGCACCCTGGGACAGGTAATGGGCTGAGCAGGGGGCTGGGCAGCCACAGGAGGGACCGGGATCCTGAGGCCAAGAGAAGGGTCCACAAAGTCAGTAGCTTGAGGCACCAACAGCTGGCACCACCTGCTTCCTCCGGGATCTTCGGGGCCTCCTTAGGGGGAATCCCACAGGTCCAGGGGAGATTGAGGGAGGGCTCCTGTGGACCCTCTGGGCCCCTTCCAATGCAGAATCTCCTGCCCCCATCCTACCCTGGGAGGCTTTCCCGCAGGCCTCAGGTCCTCACCCACCCAGCCCCGAGAGGCAGGAAAGGAGGAAGCCAGTTTCGCTGTGGGCACCACACCCCAGGCCTCTTCTGGGAAAGACCTGGGAGACTGGCAGAAATTTTCTACGCAGCCAGGAAGGCTTTCATTGTCTCATCAAAACCTCAAAAAGCCAAAGGCAACTAATGAGTCTGGGAAACACATGGAACTGTTTGAATGCAGAGAACAAGTAAATATGGAACGACAAACATGCCTTAATTGCCCCTGCAGGCTGATTTCCCCCCCAGGGGAAGAACACTGGTGTTCCAGTTACATCAAGCCTTTCAGAAACTCATAAAGGTAACCCAATCCCAAGAAGTATGCCAGGTGAGACCCCGAGAGTCTGACCTCTACTCCTAATTAACTAGGGAACTGCAAGACACCACCCTAGGCCTCATTTTTGGAAACTATACCTTCCTTACCTACAGATTTATGTATTTATTTATTTTGTTAAATAAGTATTTGCAGATTTTTTTGATGTGGGCCATTTAAAAAATTCTTATTGAACTTGTTACAACATCATTTCTTTCACATTTTGGTTTTCTGGCCATGAGGCATGTGGGGTCTTAGCTCCCCAACCAGGGATCAAACTCACACCCCCTGCATCGAAAGGCAAAGTCTTAACCGCTGGACCACCAGGGAAGTCCCATATAGGTTTTAAAAGTGGATTAATCAATATAACTTTTATGAAACCTCTTTGAATACTATAAAGTTCTATATAAACACAAATGATCACATTATTACATTATTAGCTATCAAAATATCACACTGATCATAAATTTAAAATATACTTAAAATTAATATACTTCATAAGATGACACAGAACATATATGGTGCGTTCATCTTGTATGACCGAAATAATATGCCAGGCCTTGATTTCAGTAGTCATTATTCTTAGTTTTGATGTTTTAGAGTTGGACAAATAGAATATGCTCAGTTAAACGTCATTTCCCTTTCCTGCTCTTGTAAACGCTGGATTTCAGAGTCGTTATTGCCTATATCGACCAGAATAAACAAAGACCATTTCCGGAGTGGAAAACAATGGTCCCATATAACTCCTTCCTGTCATTTGCTCAATAGTCAATAAAAAAGGCATTTCGTGCTGACATTTTCTTGTGGAATTTTCAGTGCTCCTTGTTTGCCAGTTGACAAGATTCCAGGAACCTTGTGTGCACCAAAGAGAAGGTCATCAATAGGGTCCCCCAAGTGCTCAACGTTCCTCCTCCTCGCGTTGTAGCAGTGGCAGCCTTTCCGCATGTTCGATCGCCACCAGATGGTCAAACCTGCCAGGGGGCGAGGGCACAGGGTCCTTGTGGAGAGCCAGGGGCCTGGCAGGATCACACTTTCCTGTGTTTGTGCGTGAAGTATCCTTCTTTCTTTTTTTATTCCTGCAGAACTTGGTTGACCATCCACTGTGTGCCAGAGCCTGTGCTGGGGGCTACCCTATCAGATCAGTTTGAGAAACGGCATCAGAATCTTTAGTGCTGTGTTAGAGTCAGAGGCTGCGAGAGCAGGGAGGCCGGGGGTCAGGTCACTGTGGTGGACACTGCTGGTAGCCCACCCAGGTCTCTGTTAACCAGCAGGGCGGCCAAAACCCAGTGGGGTGAGTGCTGGCTGCTTCTGGTCCATTGTTGCCCTCTTCCAGGATCTTGCTCACTTTACAGACACAAAACAGACTAAATTATCTCAGTCACGTCTGACTCTTTGTGACCTTATGGACCGTAGCCCACGAGGCTCCTCTGTCCATGGGATTCTGCAGGCAAGAATATTGGAGTTGGTTGCCATGCCCTACTCTAGGGGATCTTCCTGACCCAAGGATCTAACATGCATCTCTTACATCTCCTGAATTGGCAGGCAGTTTCTCTATTACTAGTGCCACGTGGGAAGCCCTCAAAACAAACTGAGAGGGAACTGAAATGGAAGACAGATGACTGTAACACAGATAAACTTTTTTAGACAGGAGAGAGAGGAAGAAGGGGCACAAATGTGATAGTGGTTAAGAAAGTGGGTTGTGGAAACAGATTGTGTAGGTTCTACGTCCTGATGCTGCTGGCCTTGGGTGAGTAGTTAAACCCTTGAAACTTCAGTTTCTGCATAGGTAAGATGACCTGACAACAGTACCTGCCTCATACAGTGTCGAAAGGGTTAAGTGAGAAAATGTATGAGAGCATAGCCCTCCACACCTACTCAGGGCTCAGTGTTAGTGGTTGTGGCTTCTATCACGATTAGGAGAAATACTGTTTTAATCATCTAAGAAAATGAAAATTGCACTTTTATATCTCTTTAAATACCTCAATGATGGAATTCTTTAATATCTTAACTGCTATGGAAAACAGTACAGAGATTACTCAAACAACCCATATGATCCAACAGTTCCACTTCTGGGTACAGATGCCAGAGTATTCTTTGAAACCTCAAAGAATTGAAAGCTGAGTTTCAAAGAAATATTTATGCACCTGTAGCAGCATGATTCACATTAAGCAGAAGGTGGATGCGACCCACATGCACATTGATGGATGAACAAATAAGCAGAATTTGTCTGTACATACAAAGGACCGTTACTCAGCCTTAAAGAGGAAGGAAATTCTGACATGTCATTCAGTTCAGTTCAGTCACCCAGTCGTGTCTGACTCTTTGTGACCCCATGGACTGCAGCACTCCAGGCTTCCCTGTCCATCACCAACTCCCGGAGCTTGCTCAAATTCATGTCCATTGAGTCGGTGATCCCATCCAACCATCTCACCCTCTGTTGTTCCCTTCTACTCCTGCCTTCAATATTTCCCAGTATCAGGATCTTTTCCAAGGAGTCAGTTATTTGCATCAGGTGGCCAAAGTACTGGAACTTCAGCTTCAGCATCAGTCCTTCCAATGACTATTCAGACTGATTTCCTTTAGGATGGACTAGTTGGATCTCCTTGCAATCCAAGGAACTCTCAACAGTCTTCCCCAACACCACAATTCAAAAGCATCAATTCTTCAGTGCTCATGTTTCTTTATAGTCCAACTCTCACATCCATACAAGACTACTGGAAAAACCATAGCTTTGACTAGACGGACCTTTGTTGGCAAAGTAATGTCTCTCCTATTTAATATGCTGTCTAGGTTGGTCATTTTCTTCTAAGGAGCAAGCATCTTTTAATTTCATGGCTGCAGTCACCATCTGCAGTGATTTTGGAGCCCAAGAAAATAAAATCTGTCACTGTTTCCATTGTTTCCCATCTATTTGCCATGAAGTGATGGGACCAGATGCCATGATCTTTGTTTTTTGATTGGTGAAAGTTTTAAGCCAGCTTTTTCACTCTCATCAAGAGGCTCTTCAGTTCCTCTTTGCTTTCTGCCATAAGCATGGTGTCATCTGCATGTCTGAGGTCTGGCAATCTTGATTCCAGCTTGTGCTTCATCCAGTCCAGCATNTTTTGATTGGTGAAAGTTTTAAGCCAGCTTTTTCACTCTCATCAAGAGGCTCTTCAGTTCCTCTTTGCTTTCTGCCATAAGCATGGTGTCATCTGCATGTCTGAGGTCTGGCAATCTTGATTCCAGCTTGTGCTTCATCCAGTCCAGCATTTTGCATGATGTATTTTTCATATAATTTAAATAAGCAGGTTGACAATATACAGCCTTGACACATTCCTTTCCCAATTTGGAACCAGTCTGTTCTTCATGTCTGGTTCTAACTGTTGCTTCTTGACCTGCATACAGCTTTCCCAGGAGGCAGGTAAGGTGTAACATGCAGGAAGGTTGAGGATATTTTGCTAAGTGAAATAAGCAAGTCACCAAAATGACAAACACTGAATGATTTCACTTATGTGGGAGACTAAAACAGTCGAATTCTTAGACTGGTTGCCAGGGACTGGCGAGAGGGGGGTTATTCCTTAATGGGACAGAGTTCCCGTTTGGGGAGATGGATGGTGGTGATAGTTCAGAACAATGCGAATATACCTTATTATCACTGAATCACCCACTAAAAAATGGTTAAAATTTACATTATTGCATGTTTCATTAGTAACACAATATAAAAAAGTCTGAACTCTGAGTGCTTTTTTCTGGATATGTTTAAAAGAACAAAATTGGGCTTCCCTGGTGGTGGCTCAGTGGTAAAGAATCCGCCTTCCAATTGCAGGGGACACAGGTTCTATCCCTGGTCCAGGAAGATCCCACATGCCCCAAGACACTCTGCCCGTGAGCCGCAGCTACTGAAGCCTGTGCACCTTTGCAAGAGAAGAAAACACCGCAGTGAAAAGCCCCTGCCCCGCAACTGGACCGTAGCCTCCAGTCCCCGTGACTACCAAAGGCGCTTGAGCAATGAAGACCCAGCACAGCCACTAAAAAAATACAGAAACAAAATCTACATTCCTGTCCACGTCCTTTTGTTGTGCTGGAAGATGGCGTGTCACGTATGCTTAGATGGCAGGCCACTGAGTAGGTGTTACCACCTCAATGTGGTCCTGAGGCTACATGTGCAGTGTCAGAAAAGGCAGCCCCTTTTTCTGAGAAGTAGAACCAGGGAGAGGAAGGAGCTCTGACCCTGAATTCCGGCTAGACTTACATCAATGGTGATGAAAAGGCAGCTCCGAGCAAGGGCTCCAGTCGAGATGAATATATCTTCTGTTCTGGACTTTCCCTTTGGGGGAAGTTGTTTCATACCACGTGAAGGTGGATTGATGTTTTTAGGCCATAAGGGTCCATGTAACTACAGTGGGAAGTAATCGAGTCCTGGGAAGCCTGCTTCATGCATCTTATCCAAAACCAGCAAAGTCTTCTCTCCCCACTATCAGATCGGGCTCACCTCCCTCCACTCTGCAAGCAGAGCAACAGTGGTGTTATCTGGCATCAGGGGTCCCAGCCAGGAGAATTCTCTAGTTTCTCTCTGAGTTGCCAGAGCTTAGTTTGTATGCCAACAATTGGAGAATATAAGCATTTCTAATATACATCATGGGCTTCCCAGGTGGCACTGGTGGTAAAGAACCCACCTGCCAATGCAGGAGACACGGGTTTGGTCCCTGGGTTAAGAAGATCCCCTGAAGATGGAAATGGCAACCCGCTCCAGTATTCCTGCCTGGAAAATCCCATGGAAAGAGGAACCTCATGGGCTACAGTCCCTGGGATTGCAAAGAGTCGAACACAAGTGAGCACACACGCGCAGACAGGAGAGAGCATATAATTAAGACATATTTTTCAAAATGTTTGACCACTACACAGTGAAAAAATACACACAGAGTTTCACCAGAGAGTACTTACCATTACTATACACGCAATACAATGATGTTTCTATTTCACTTCCCAAAGATGCTGGTTAACCCCCACTGAAATGATTTTACTTCTCTCTCTAATGGGTCATAACTCAGTTTGAGAAACTGCTAGTCTTTTTTTAAAAAATAATTTTCATATCTTTTCCCTTTATTAGCAATATATGCCACCTTTCAGAGACTTGCGAGTTCCAGAGATCCTCTGCAAAGTCTCTAGACACCTTGAACACCCCCCACCCCCGCTCCCCCACTGCCTCATTGGCGAGTCCAGCCCATCAGAACCCAGGGCTCCCGGCTCTGTCCTCTCTGGAGGGCTGAGGTGTGCAGATATTCTGTTGTCAAAGTTAACAGACACCTGGGCTTCTCCACTGTCACCCATTTAAACTGGGATGAGACACACATACCAGGGTGACTTGGGGTTCCCCTCTCGGCGCAGAAATACCTGAGCAGCTCCTGCTGATCCTCCCTGGTAAGTTAATATTGGGGTCGATGTCTTTGGAACGCCTTGGAAATAAAGGCAAAGCGTGGAGCCCTCAGCGCCTAGTGTTGCAATTGGGGAACTCATGCTGGCTTTTCAAGAGCTTCTTCAGAAAGCATCATTACCATTACTGAATGACGTCAACCTGTAGAATACTTTGCTAGGTAAGCGAAGATTGGACACGGAGAGTACTTAAGTTTACTTTTCTTGTTCAGTCAGTTGTGTCCGACTCTCTGCGACCCCCATGGGCTGCAGCACGCCAGGCTTCCCTGACCTTCACTATCTCCTGACTTTGCTCAAACTCATCTCCATTGAATCGATGAGTCCATCCAAGCATCTTGTTCTCTGTTGCCCCCGTCTCTTCCTGCCCTCAATCTTTTCCAGCATCAGGCTTTTTTGCCAATGAGTCGGCTCATAAACACTTACTTTTAGTCCTGAGCAAACCCTAGAATTGGCCAGCAGGTAAGTGCAGTCAGGCTACTGTCACCAGTCTTGTGAATGAGCAAAGGTGCTGCATTCAGACGTCCAGAGAGCCATGTGACCAGAGGTCTATTCTGACCTCCTGCTCTCGTGAGTGCCAGGGACACGTTTAGGTGCCAGTGGTGACAGAGAGGCAGCCCTCTACTAAGTATGTGACATCCATGCTCCCAATTAATTGTCACAACAATTATGTGTAAGAATCACTATTTCCCTCATTTTACAGAGGAGGAAAACCGAGGCTCAGAAATGCTAAATAATTTGAGCAAAGTCAGGTATGTAGGTTGGTGTCATGACTTTAGATCCCAACATAAGTTCTCATCTGCTCCACACCCCTACCCCCTGACTATCTTCAGGGAAGTTCAAGAAAATAGAGGAAAAGTCTATTGAGTTACCTACTGGCATCAAAGTGATTTCCAAAGTGAACTTGACTCTTAAAAATAGCATGCTTTCTAATTATAATAATAAGACATATGGTTGTAGAATATGTGGAACACACACAGAAATCCCAAAATAAAGTAGATAGGGTTTTCGTTCACTAAACCCCTCATAGCTGTTTGGGGCAGGATCTCTGTGCATTTGCTGGCCCAGGATAAAGTCTTGTCCAGCCCGAGCTTGTGAGGGCCTGGGATGGGAGAGTGGACCCAGTACTCACAGTCCCGCTGGTTCTACAGGAGCTCCTGGACTGCTCCATGGTCCAGGAGTGGTGCCAAGAGGCAGCTTGGGGGCGATCTGGTCATCCCCATAAGCTCCATCACCAGCCCCTCACCTCACATAAAGCCAACCCAAGCAAGCATGTTGTCTGTGTTGAACCATGTGGCTGGGACTTCCTTGGTGGCTCAGTGGCAGAGAATCCATCTGCCAGTGCAGGAGACACTGGTTTGATCCCTGATCCAGGAAGATCCCACAGGCTGCAGACCAGCTAAGCCCGTGCGCCACCACTCTTGAGCCTGTTCTCTAGAGCTGACGCCTGCACACTCTAGAGCCGGCGCTCTGCGACAGAAGAAGTCGATGCAATGAGAAGCCCGCACACCACCAGAGAGAGAGAGTAGCCCCGCTCACTGCGACTAGAGAAAAACCCGAGCAAAGCAACAAAGACCCAGCACAGCCAAAAAAATAAATAAAAATCATATAGAAAAGCCCATCTGGCCTTGAGACAGCTGCTTTCCACCCCAGCTCCCCGACGGCCTCACCCCAAGCCATTTGGGAGCTGTCGCTGCCACTCCAGTGAGTCGATGGGACAAGCTGAGGGTGAGGAAGCAGCTCACTGCCAGAGATCCTAAAGTACCCCCTCTTCAGCAACACCCCCATTCTAGGGGGGGAAGACAAGGAGGCCAGTCGGTCCATCAGGGGATACTCACAAGGCTCAATCTAGTAGTATGTGTGACATGACCCCCCCGGGGGGTAAGGGGCAGTCATGATAAGCTGAAAAGACCCAGCTCCTCTGTGTGCTGTGAGGGGGAGCCTGTTGGCCTGGCAAGGGGGCTGAGCAGAGCCAAACAACAGTTCCTGGCTGTGTGACCTTGGGCAAATCATGGAACCTCTCTGAGCTCCGGTTCCCCCGCGGCAGAACAGTGTTTATCATGCCCCCTCCCAGGACTGCTGTGGACCCAGCTGTGTGCTGTGTGAAGCATTGGGCTGGGGGCCTGGCAAAAAGCAAGTGCTGAGTCAAGCCTGGCTCTTGGTTTCTTTGGCATTGAACAGAGGATACAGGATACTAGTAAGACAGGGCACCAGGGAGCTGCACAGGATGGGGACATAGCATATCCCCAAGGGGGCCACACAGAGATAACCCTGGGCGAGGAAGGTCGGGACAAGAGGAGACCCTGCACCTAAGCTGCAGAGTCGATGTGTCACTTTATCTCCAAGCTGGGAATCAGTGACTCAGCTTTCTTCTTTAAACATTTCCCAGGCTTCGGTTCTAAAAAGATAGGAAATCATTGGCATTAAAAGCTCAAATTGCTTCCACTTTCTCTATCCACATGAAACAAAAATTCTGCAAAATCTAATACAGTCAATTCCAAGTTCGAAGCCACTTCAGTCTTGCCCAGTTCTGAGCTGACGTCCAGCTTGAGCCTTGGCGGTCAGGTGAACAGGAAGGCAGAGTGACATCTGAGAAAGTGGGCAGCTGAAACCCCCCGCCAGATGGAAGGGAACTCCCTGCCCTGTGAAGCAGTGGGCACAGCTGGCTGGCCCTTCTCCTGGTGACAGCAGGGTCCTTACTTTTCCTCCTTCTTCAGTGCTTCTCAGAGGAGGGCCCCCCTCTCTTACTCTCGACCCCATGCATGGAGTGTCCCAGGGTGCCATCAGGGTCCTGCTCTCAGTCTCCACTCATTTCCTCCATGATCTCATCCAGCGTNCGTAAGCTCGTTCTCTAAAGCCTGTGAGTCTCGTCCGTTTTGTAAGTTTGTCCATCTGTGTCATGTCTTTTTAGAGTCACATGGAAGGGATGTCATGCTGTGTTTCTCCTCCTGTGTCTGGAAGCCAGGCTTCCCACTCCTTGGAAGCTTGCGGGCATCCCTCTTTGTCCATCCGGTCCAAACCGGAGGCCAGCAGCCTACCACCCAGGGGTTGCTGCGTCACACGCCTGTTCCTGCTTCCCCAGAGAGGCAGTACCTGTGGGCATCTTAACAGCAACCCATGGACCCAGTTCAGATGGGGGCCACCTCTGTGCTTTGCTGACGTTCTCCAGGTGGCTCAGCCTCTCCCCCAGCAAACACACCGTGTTTAGCCCCCAGTGTCTTCCTGTTTTCTGACAAGAGAGATTTTGGACAGAGGGACCTCCTGTCCCCCGGTGGCGTGAGCAGCTGCCCTCTGGCTGCGTCTTTGTCCCCCACTGGAAAAACCAACTGAAATGAGTTCTGTCGGCAGGACTGGCAGACAGAGACGGGACACTGAGCGCTGTGGTTGAATTATGACAGTTTCCGGGAACCGACTCGCCTCCCAAGTGGTGGGAACGCACTCTTCTTTGTGCAGAAGATTCATTTGGAAGCGAAGAGAAGGATGCTCCTGGCTTTGCAATGTCTCAGACCATTTAACCGCACCACGCTCTTTTATTCCACCCAGCATACTTATTCTCTGCAGTTTCCTCAGCTCCACAGTGGGACGTGGCTTTTACAAAATCCCTATGATACTCCCTTCAACTCTCTCCAGTGTCTGTGTAGGTGTCGATACTGTTAATTTGTTTGATGAACTTCCACAGACCCCAACTCTATTATGCTGTGAACATGTAAAATCTATCTGACTTTAAATAGATATCTTAAGGATTCAATGCCACTAATGGGACTATAGCATGGATCGAAGTGGGCTTCTGGAACCCTGTAGTTTTAGGTACAGCAATCCTCAGTTAGAAGGAAGATAAAAATGCACTATGATAAATTAGAATTGCAAGGATATATTTGCAGGCTGTTCAACAGAAAAACTTGTTTGGCAATCAGAAAACAAAGAAAACCAACTAAATTAACTCCTCTGGGTATGTATGTGTACGTGTGTGTGCATGCACATGCATGAGAGAAAGAGAGATTTTGTTCCAAAATGCTTCTCAGACCTGGAATAAATATTCCAGTTTTAATTTTTATTATACCAGATAAACGCATTATTGTTTAGACAGCCAAGCCTGGGATAGAATTTTAATTGAAG
The DNA here is from genome assembly GCA_006410875.1 of Neotragus pygmaeus. Lineage (NCBI taxonomy): Eukaryota > Metazoa > Chordata > Mammalia > Artiodactyla > Bovidae > Neotragus > Neotragus pygmaeus. Next base: position 2,917 of record SJYV01047488.1, on the reverse strand, counting down.
AACCATAGATTTTATAAAGGGAGATACTTAATGATCTGCAAAGCTTTAAATGGCTTATTGAATATTTAAAAACAGACACATTTTCCAGAGACAGTGGATTTATTTTGAGTTTCATTATTTCAAGGTGACTGAAAACAGAAAAGTAAAACTTTTTTTTTTATATATTAAGTGAAGTCTAATGAATCAAGATGCAGTTTCACCCAAATGCTGTAATGTTAAGTGTGAGGATTAATCGAGGAAGTTTTGGCAATTACTGATTATTTGTACCATTATTACTAAGCAAAGGCAGAGTTCCATTGCCAGGAAAATTCATGGATCCTGTATCTTTATTCTCTTATTTCTCTCATGTTCACTTATTTTCATAATGGAAATCATCACTGGTCTTATTGATAAGAAAGGAAAGGAGTCTGGCAACATCCTCAGAAAAAACTTGGTCCTCCCAGGGAGACTTCAGAAGGGAAAGCCTGGCGTGCCCTGCAGGAGCCCTGCTCCTGGGCAGGGTCCTGGGTGGGGTCTGACACGCAGGAATGTACTCAGCCCTCGGAGGATCTCACTGAGCCACACAAGGAGCTTGGCACAGATCATGCTTTGCAGGTGATACGTGGCATCAGCAGCTTTCCCACGTGTTAGAACCCCCTGGGGAGCTTGAAAGAAACACGGTTGCCTGGCCCCACCCAGAGGTTCTGGGCTGGCTGTTGGAGAGGGCCTTGGTATCTGTATTTGTTTGCTAGAGCTGCCATACCAAGTCCCCCAGCTGCTGTGCTGTGTGCTGGGCTCAGCTGTGTCCGACCCTTTGCGACCCCGTGCCCTGTAGCACTCCAGGCTCCTCTGTCCGTGGGATTTTCCAGGCAAGAATACTGGAGTAGGTTGCCATTTCCTTCTCCAGGGGATATTCCTGACCCAGGGATCGAACCCGCATCTCTTATGTCTCCTTCACTGGCAAGCAGATTTCTACCAGTGAACCACCTAACAACTAGGGGCTTAAACAAACAGTAGGCAGGTCTTTTCTCACAGTTCTGGAGGCTAGACCTCTAGGATCGAGGTGTTGGCAGGGGCAGTCCTTTCTGAGGCCTCTCTCCTGGGCTTATGAGGTGAGGTGAGGTGAAGTCACTCAGTCGTGTCCAACTCTTTGCGACCCCCTGGACTGTAACCTACTAGGCTTCTCCGTCCATGGGATCTCCAGGCAAGAATACTGGAGTGGATCGCCATTTCCTTCTCCAGGGGATCTTCTCAACCCAGGGATCGAACCTGGGCTTATAGATGACAGTCTTCTTTCTTTATCTTCACCTGTCCTCCCTCTGTGTGCATCTGTGTCCTAATCTTTTCTTACAAGGACACCAGTCATACTGGGTTAGGGACCACTCTAGTGACCTCAGTTTACCTTAAGCGTCCGTTAGTCATAATCTGAGGTCCTGGGTTTTAGGACTTCAACATCTGAATTTGCAGGAATGCAATCCAGCTCTTAACAGCATCCATGTTTGTTAAAAGTTCCCCAGGTGTCTTCAAAGTGCAGCCAGTGCTGAGAACCCTGGCACACACATAGCCGTCCCTGGGAGGCAGTGTTGCATGGTGGGTAAGGACACGGCTCTGCTGGGAGCCTAGCTGACTAGGTCCAAGTTCTGTCACTGCTCCTTTCTGGCTGTGCAGCCTGGGCGAGAGGCTTCACCTCTGTGTGCCTTCGCCGCCTGGGGGATCAGATTACTGAGTACGCGCCACACACAGTGGTTGTCATGAAGCAAACTGGTGTGGAAAGGTGGCCACCCTGCTGTGACTTCACTTTGTGGACTTCACTTTGCGGTTTGACCCCAGTCACTCTTGTCAGCTCCATGTATAAAGTAGAGGCAAGCAGACAATTCAGAGCATGCAGGCAAGAACCAAAAAACCTGAATAAACAAGCAAAAAACAGATGCGTACGTTGTCTGTATTCCACCCTTTATTCTTATAAGATCCTCTTCCGCTTCATCATTCTCCCAGCAGAATCACCCCTGGTGGCTGAACTGCAGGGGGCTGGAGGTCAAGGCGCAGGAGCCCCCCTGAAATGCAGGAACAGGGAGCAGGGCCAGGCCTGGGCCCAAGTTCCTGGATATCGGCAGGGCATGGACCACTCACCACTTGGGGCTCTCCGTTGGGACTTCCAGAGCACCTCTACCTGGACCCTGACCATGGTGTGCTCTCTGTCCCACTCTGTAGAGGGAGAAACTGAGACTCGGGAAAGTTACATCATGAGAGGACGCACAGCCAGCAACAAAACAGAGCCGGCATTCAAATCCAGGTCCACGTGTGTCCAAAATCCACCTTTTTCCCTGTTGGGACAACTAGGCCTTGGGGAGAGAGACAGGCGATTCGTGGAACCAAAGATGACTCACTATTGTCCCAATAGTTAAATCTGTCGACTTAAGAAAGTAGTCACAACCTAGAAGTTGAGAGTTATGTTTTATTGGTGGGAACATTTAGGACTTCATGCCCAGCAGACAGCATCTCAAGTAAGCCTGAGAAAACTGCTCTGAGGTTTGGGAGGAGGTGGGGCCAGGGGGGAGGAGTTACTTTAGCCAGAAGCTTGCCACGAGGGGCAGGTAGTCTGAACATCAGAAGATCATTGTCAATGAAGGAAAACCAGAAACCTCAAGTTAAGAAACTTAGCACTATTCTATGTATGGGAAATTACATGACATGCCATGAAATTAAAAGATGCGTACTCTTTGGAAGAAAAGTATGACCAACCTAGACAGCATATTCAAAAACAGAGACGTTACTTTGCCGACAAAGGTCCATCTAGTCAAAGCTACGGTTTTTCCAGTAGTCATGTATGGATGTGAGAATTGGACCATAAAGAAAGCTGAGCACCGAAAAATTGATGCTTTTGAACTGTGGTGTTGGAGAAGACTTTTGAAAGTCCCTTGGACTGCAAGGAGATCCA
>SJYV01047484.1:0-10937 GCA_006410875.1 Neotragus pygmaeus | reverse complement strand
ATGGTGATGGACAGGGAGGCCTGGCATGCTGTGATTCATGGGGTCGTGAAGAGTCGGACATGACTGAGCGACTGAACTTAAGTGAACTGAACTGAACCGGATTCCATCACCTCTACTAGCTTTTTCATAATGATGCTTTCTAAGGCCCACTTGACTTCACGTTCCAGGATGCCTGGCTCTAGGTGTGTGATCACACCATAATGATTATCTGGATCGTGAAGATCTTTTTTGTATAGTTCTTCTGTGTATTCTTGCCACCTCTTCTTAATATCTTCTGCTTNGTAGTGATGCTTTCTAAGGCCCACTTGACTTCACATTCCAAGATGTCTGGCTCTAGATTAGTGATCACATCATCATGATTATCTGGGTCGTGAAGATCTTTTTTGTATAGTTCTTCTGTGTATTCTTGCCACCTCTTCTTAATATCTTCTGCTTCTGTTAGGTCCATACCATTTCTGTCCTTTATCGAGCCCATCTTTGCATGAAATGTTCCCTTGGTATCTCTAATTTCCTTGAAGAGATCTCTAGTCTTTCTCATTCTGTTCTTTTCTTCTATTTCTTTGCATTGGTCACTGAAGAAGGCTTTCTTATCTCTTCTTGCTATTCTTTGGGACTCTGCATTGAGATTCTTATATCTTTCCTTTTCTCCTTTGCTTTTCACCTCCCTTCTTTTCACAGCTATTTGTAAGGCTTTCCCAGACAGCCATTTTGCTTTTTTGCATTTCTTTTTCATGGGGCTGATCTTGATCCCTGTCTCCTGTACAATGTCACGAACCTCTGTCCACAGTTCTTCAGGCACTCTATCTATCAGATCTAGGCCCTTAAATCTATTTCTCACTTCCACTGTATAAGTATAAGGGATTTGATTAACCTTCCTTAGATAAGCCCTTGTAAATGGTTTCTGTGATGGAAATAGCAGTGGAAGCTGGTGTCAGGGATTTCAGGTTAACAGCATGTAGTTAGGATTTTTCTTTACAGTGTAAATTTCATCTTTATGTGTATCTTTTAATTATGGGCTTTGATTGCCTATTTTCATTCTGTAAGTAAATATAAAGAAGTTAATTTTGTATATATTACTATCAGCTCAAATGCATTTCCCGATTCTTTCCCCAACGCTACCTTTCAAAGAAAATTAATACATTTTTAAAAAGTTCGTGCACAGAAGGAGCCTCTCAGAGGGCAGCTTTTGGGAGCCAGTGGGTGTTTTCATGGGAGGGAGCCTGGTTCAAGAAGGATATGGGAGCATTACTCTGATTATGTTCCCTGTAGATTGTGCAATTTCTTCTCAGAGGGATCTTGCTGGGTCTAGGGCAGTTAGAACTCCTTGTATTTGTATAAATAAAACCATTTTCTCTTGACTGAAATATTTAAAGGTGGCATTAATTGTTAGCGAATCACTAACAGGAGAGGAAAGAACTAATGTTAGAGCAACTCTGGCTTTTTGTTTCTATTGTAACATTTCATCTTAATGATGAAAAGGCATTTTAGATTCATAGAGTTTATATTTTGTGTGTGTGAGAGTAGCTAATTATCTATGTTTGTATCATTCTATCACTTCTCTATCATCAGAGAAAGAGAGGAATTGATTTACATTTTTAACAAACACAAACCTTAATTAAACTATAATTTATTTTATACGAACTCTCAATAGTTCAGATCTCTTTTCATTTCTTTCTCTAGTTATAGCACTCTGCTTTTAAAAGGCAGCACTGAAAGAGGTCTTTCCCTATGGACCTAACTATGTTCATTTTATCCTATATATTCTACATATTTATCCAGCTCCCCCATTTATAAATATAAGCAAAAAGAGGAAGCTTGGCAGAGTAGAAAGATCCTTAGAAAGGATCCTGGTCTTTTTGCACATGTAGATTCTGTATTGCATCTCCCTGGTCTCATACTTTAAATGCTGTTTGTATGCTTTTGTTCTTCAATCTAGATCTCTAGTCCCAACCTCTCCTCTGAGCTCCAGATTCACATAACAATCAGAACTCTTGATATCTCCACTTGAACTGCTCATAGATATTTTAAGCTTGATGTGTCCAAACTGAATTTACTTCTTCCCCAAACTCTTTGTTCTTTTTTCCTTCCTAGACTTGGTAAATGACAACACCATCCACTCAGCTAGTCAAGTCAAAACTCACAAGGTCATCCTCTGTGGTTTCTCTTTCCACACGTGAGCTGTCAACAAGGCTGGTTTTATCTCTAGAATGTCTCTTGTATGTGTCCTGAGTCGCTTTAGTCGTGTCCAACTTTTTGCAACCCTATGGACTGTAGCCCTTCACTCTCCTCTGTCTGCTGGGTTCTCCAGGAAAGAATACTGGAGTGGATTGCCATGCCCTCCTCCAGGAGATCTTCCTGACCTAGAGATGGAACCTGTGTCTCTCACGTCTCCTTCATTATCAGGCAGGTTCTTTACCACTAGTGCCACTTGGGAATCCCAGAACATATCTTAAATCTGTCCCATTCTTTCTCTTTCTGGTGTCAGCATCCCAGTTCAGGCTGCCACCACTGCTCACCCAGCTGACTGAAGTAGTTTCTTGTTTTCTCCTTTTTGGTGCTTCTTCCTCTCATCTTTCCCTCAGTGCCAGCAAAAGCTGTTATAAAAAACAAGTTAGTTCATGTCATTCCCTTGCTTGAAAAATGTTACATATTTCTTTTATATACAACTCAAATTTTTAACCATGGTATATTAATCATTTTGAGCCACCATAACAGAATGCCACAAACTGTGTGGCTTAAACAACTGAAATTTATTTCCCCACAGTTTGGCAGGCTGGAAAATCCATGATCAAGGCCCAGCTGGGTTAGGTTCCTGGTAAGAGCTTCCTTTCTTGCTTGCAGAATCAGGCTTCTCACACATGACAGAGAGAGAGAGAGAGAAAGTGAGATTTCTGGTTCTCTTCTTATAAGGGCACTAACCCTATCAGATCAGGACCTCACCCTTATGATCTCACTCAACCTTAACACCTCCCTCTATGTCCTATCTCCAAATACTGTCATATTAGGGGTTATGGCTTCAACATATGTGTTTCAAGGGAGACATGAGTCAGTTTTTGCCCATTGTTGTGAAGCTTTTTATGGTGGGGTACTTTCCACTCTCTGTGGTCATCTCCAGCCCAGTCACTCTGGATTCATTTTGGCTTCTTGAATAGGCTAATTTCTCTTCTGCTTAGAACCTTTATGCAAGCTATTTTATTTGCCTAGAATAACTGGCATCATCTTCTGCTCCTGCCCTTTCTCCTGGTGATTCCTTTTTGTCCTTCAGGTCTAAGCTTTCACCGTCTCAGGGAAGACCTCCCTATTTGCAGTTACCTTTATCATTCTCAGCCCCCAGGTTCTAGATGTTTCTGTCACAGGACTCAGCACACCTTGTAATTATCTCCCCCCAAAGATTGTAAATTCCACTAGGACAGCAATTCCTACTCCCACTGATGGGTTTACCCAGCATTTAACACAGAACTCAGAACATACTCATACTCAATAATATTATTAAGGAATGAATGAATGAATAGAAGACACTCTGTCCCCTAGGAATGAATAATTCAGAGCAGGATTAATGTACTTTCATAGTTAACCAATGGACAGGGTAAAGTTTGGCATTTACTTTAGGTGAGAGCAGACCATCCCTTTTGCTTTACTATTTTACCAACAAATCTCTCCTTTCCCTAATTCTTCTTCATTGTGATAAAACATACATAATATAAAAATATCATTTTAACTATAAGTATAGAGTTCAGTGATATTAAAGATATTCATAGTGTGCAACCATTATTACCATCCATCTTTCATCCATCCATGAAAGCTCTTTTCATCTTGTAAAACTGAAACTCTATAAACCATTAAACAATAATTCCTCAGTTTCCCCTCCTCTCAGCCCCTAACTACCATCATACTTTCTGCTTCTATGATCCCACTTTTGTTTTCACACCAGTTCTTCTGAACACACAATTCCATCAGAAGTCTGAATCTGAATCCTACATCTACCCCTCACTCATATTCTGGTGGAGAATATGGTACAAAGCTTACCATTTGCTAATTACCTTGCAATTATTCTTACTAAAGATAACCTCAATATTGGAAACCCATATGGAATTCCTTCCCAGAACCACTTTAACAGTGAGGGATAAATACTGCAAAGCAAGTTTGCACAGTTGGAAACTGAGGAAACACTGCTTCTCTCAGTAAGCATTTCTTAAGAATGTCTCATGATCCAGGGACCAGGCTGGAGAGAGGCTGGGGCTTTCAAGGAACCACATATTGCTGACCTGCTGAAGTGTGCATTTCAAAGAAAATATGCCTGGGCCAAAGGCTTGCACATAGTAGGCACTTAGTTAATAGTGAATGAGTGGATAAAAGTGGCAGGGGGAGGCCAGAGACTTTGGAAGAGGCAAGGCCATGAGGGCCTCAAAGGCCATGCTAAGGCTAGGGTGGGAGTGGGCAAGCGGCCAGTGGAGTCTCCTTTCAGCAGGGAAGAGACCTCACTGGTTTGAATTTTTTTTAATCCCCTTTGGCTGTAGAACAGAGGATAGATCGGAAAGAATGAGACTAAAGCTATAAGCACAGACAGGAAGGGTTATAACGTTAGGTGGGAGCTGAAAATGTGGACAAAAAGGGCTTTCAGAGATGGTTATATAATTTAGGAGCAGTCCTACGGCTGCGCTAGTGGCACGGAGAGGTAGAGACAGGCGGGTGGAATGCCGTATTCTGGGGACTGACTGGTAGGTATGGGCACAATTAAGTTGAATGTGTGCTTTAGAGAGAGAAGGTTGGAACGTGTGTGTTTGTATGTGTTTACACGTTAGGAGTGCAAGTGAACATTCAGAAATGATTCCTACTGATACTTATCTATTTGGCCTAAAGGCTCATGAAGCCCTCCTTATGCCTTACTCCCAATCACATGCTCCAAGTCACACAGAGAAATGGGCAGAACAGCTCAGCCCAGTAATTCCATCCTGACTCACACTCAGCTGTTTCCAGCCAACTTAATTAGTTGCTCCCCCCTTATGCTCATGCAGCATTTTCCTCCATTACACTTGTCACACCACTATTTTTATGAGTTTATATAACACTTTCTCCTCGCTAACCTGTGAAATCCTTACAGATGGGAAAGTGCATCACTTATCTTTTTTTCTATCTATCTATTTATCTTTCTATCCCTGGAGCCTAACTTAATCAGCACTTAGTTTCTCTAACGTTTGCTGAATAAAGGAAAAGCGGTAATTTTGTAGTTTACTTAGCCAACACCTAAAGTCTCCAATGGAAACTCTTGTATGGCCTCCTATATTTTGGAAATAACATTAATAACAGTTCCCAATGTTAAAGAACCTACTCTGTGCTAGTTTCAATGCCAGATACATTATGTGCAATGTTCAGGAGGTCCTTGGAGTTTAAAAAGCCCTAAGGAGATGGATATTATTGACTACTTTCTACAGTTGACTGATGGACGCTCACAAAGGTCAAGTCACTTATCAAGTCACCCAGGTAGGAAGCACAGCCCCACAACTGGAACCAAAGCCTGGCTCCTTAACTCCTGTGCCCTGTAGCCCGCATTCCCTATGGCGCCCCATCACTGCACTGTGTTTCCTGCATGGTCGTGAACGTCCCTGCCCTCCCTATGAGAATAAAAGGGTTTAATCTGGTCAAAAGGAAACAGTGTTTCCTCTATTCTCAAGGAGGTTTGGCCAGTTACAGAGAGGGAACCAAGAACAATATTATCCCAGAGATGTGGCCAGTTTGTGCTAACTCTAGCTCCGGATGTTGGAGCTGGTTCCCAGGAGTGCAGGAGGAATGATGATCCATTCAGTTGAGATTCAAGCTCATGGTGGGTTGAGGATTGAGATTTCCCTTCCCTTGAATGTTGGCCATTTTCTCTTCTTCTCCTAGGATCCAGGCAGGATGCTTTCTACTCCAGGGGGAGCCAGTTCCCAAATCGGCTCTGCCTCTGGGTTGCAAATTTCAACTTCATTGAAGGTTTGCTATTTCCAACTCTAGTTACTATAGTGAATTCGAACAAAAAGGCTACAACTCTTTATCTCCAGATTGCCTTGCACATGGTTGATATTCTATTAATATTTTATTTGTTGATGGGTCCTAACTGGCTGGTTAGTCTTTGGAAAGACTGCTGGTCTTTCTAGGCTCCTTAGCTCTTTTCCTAATGGGTTTCTCATTGTCAGGGTAACCCAAGGAGAAAGAGGAAACCCAAGGGAGGCTCTCCCACATGGACAGGTGGGGATATCCAAGGTAGGTGTTTTAGCTTGTTTTCTTTCTGCCTGACTTTTCTATACTCTCCAATCTGGATGACTCATCCACATAGTCTTTTTATTTAGCATCTTGGGACTGAATAGCGCCTCCTGGTGAGCCCTCCGTCCTATGAACTGGGCAGAAATGAACATGGGATGTTATGAATTTCAGTGTAGTCCGTGATTTCAAGCCTGCAGGAAGGTACCCTACTTCCAAAACCACTTCCCTCATCTGCTGAGTATTAGCTTCATTCTTTCCTCTTTAGACTTGTGTGTATGCTGAGTCACTTCAGTTGCATACGACTCTTTGCAACCCTTTGTAGCCTGCCAGGCTCCACTGTCCATGGGATTCTCCAGGCATGAATACTGGAGTGGGTTGCCATGCTCTCCTCCTGGGATCTTCCTTACCCAGAGATCAAACCCTTGTCTTCTGCATCTCCAGCATTCTAGGCAGATTCTTTACCACTAGCGCCACCTAGGAAGCCCTTTTCAGGCTTAGATCTCACCATTAGACACAATGTTAACCACCTCTCCCATTTCATAGTATTTACATCTCTGTTCTGGGGTTTGAGCAAGAGTTTTTATTTTTATTTTTTAAATTATAGAAGGGGATCCATGAAGACTTTGGGCAACATGTAGGGAAGGGAGAGGGTGAATTTAGGGAGACCTGAAGTCAGTAAAGTTCATTCATTTGGGAGAGACTGAGTTCTGCAGACAGATCTTCCAACCTATAGTAGTTATATGTAATTATATAAGAAGCATATTGTTATAGCAGTTAAGAACATAGCCTTGCAACAAAACTGGCTAAGTTCAAGTGTTGTCTCTATTACCTACCAGTTGTCTGGCCCTGAGCAGGTAAGGAAACTTCTCTGAGCCTTATATATATTTATGAGTCTTACTCATATTTAAGTTAGTTAAGTTAGTTATATTTATGAGCCTTACTCATATTTAAGTTAGTTAAGTTAGTTATAACAATCATTTTTACCTCATAGTGTTGTTAAGGATTAAATAAAGAAATATATACAGTAAACTCAGAAGAGTACATGATACAATTAAACACTCATTGCAATGAGCTATTATTAATATCTGGTCAGTCTAAATAAAGTCTGTCCTACCTGGTATGTCAGTCTCTCTCAAATAAACCTTCTGGGATTCAGCATTAGACACTTGCAAAAACTGAGGGCTGGGAAGAATCTGAGAGGCTCTGTTCTGTAGATGAGGAAGTGCAGGCCTGAGCCCTAGAGGCATGAGCAAACAGTGTCCTGTCTGCTGCTCAGAACACTTCTCTTCTTACAAAGCTGTCATTGACCTGCAGGGCATATAGACCAGCCCTCCAGGTGTGACCGCCTATCTCCATATAAAACCATCTTCCCTCAAACAGTGGCACAGTTTCTATGAGAGTCTCTCAAGTAACATAGGAGTTATGTTGAAAGACCAGGGAGGTAGGGAAACTGACCTGGTCACTAGTCCCTGTACTGAACCTGGTGAGGGGAGCTTGGTGGAGTTTATAGGTCCTGGAGGCCTGTGTATAAAGAAGTCTCTGATATGGAATGGAGAACACAAAAAGTCTCGAAGACACAGTTGAACATCTTATTATTATTATTTTTTTGAACATCTTATTTTTAAGTCAAGGACTTGGGAAGTTTTGTTGTGATGGTTCCTGCAATGCTGATGTGTGTTCCTTACCAGAATGATGCTCCTTAGCATGTTTGTTTCTTGAAAAAGTCCTCAGTTCTCTGGCCTTGACATTGGGGAAAATGGACTCCTTTTTTTTTTTTTTTAAAGTATAAAAATAATACAACCCAAACTTAGACAGCATTGTTTTTCTGGTGAAGCGGATTTTACTCATAATCCTATCAGCTGAACACATACATTTCACTACTTTTGTATAAACACAACATTTTTTAAATTGAAATTATAGAGCAAGACATTTCTAAGAAAATTCAACTCATGCTTTTGGTTTAGTCAAGGACTTGCTGACTTCTCAGAAAAGTGAATCTGGCTTTTTTGAGGGGAGGCAAATATTGCATCCTTACAGATGGGAGCATTGGAGTCTTTGTGTGATGCATGTGGTGGAAACCAGATTCTAAGCCTGAGCCCCACTTCTCTGTTTGCTGGATGACTTTCAAAAAGTGTCTTCACCTTTCTGGATCTGCCTTCTGGCTTTCATTACGTAGGTTACTGCTGCATGGTGATACCACCGGCTTGTGTACTGTGCTCTATGCTCAGTCTTGACACAAGCAAAAGGTTTCCAGGGACTCGAGGTACAATTTCATCTATATGGTCTCTGACAATGATTTGATTGATTTATTATTGTGGATTGACTGAGAGCCTTTATTATCTATTGTCTTCTACGTTACTTTCCCAGATCTTCCCCTCTCTCTGGCGACAAGGGTCATTTACTAGATCATTTCATCCTTCGGTTTTCATTCTTAAGCCACAGGAGACCATGCATCATTGATGGGATGGCAGGAGAGTAAATGTTTCTAGCTCAGAGGTGTTCACAACTAAAGGGAGCCATGAGCTGTATGCAGAGCTCCACTCCTCTGCCCCGAGTCATCTTATTTTGCTGCTTTATTTCAAGGGAGGAAGGTTAATTTGGGGTTCCCTCTGGAACATTAAAGGATTCTTGCCAAATCCAGGATAGCCTTGAGTGGTAACCTCCTGAGGCCCCTGGATGTCTGTGTGTCTGCTTTAGGCCAGACCCAAGGTGCCGGCCTGTGTCTTCTCCACAGTAAGGGTGGAGAGTGGGGTCAGGGTGTGTCTTGGGGGACCTCACTTGAACTGGACACTGCTGTTTTGCCAGGTTGAAGTACACCTCTCTTTCTTAAGCAGTCCAGGGCCTCTCCCCAGGGGCTTGGTCTGCCAATGGTTTTGACTCCCACTGTTCAGGTTCTCTAGGGGCATAAGGAGAGCACTGTTTCTCCCTGCCAGCCCAAACCTAGCAGCAGTTAGTCAGGATTGGCGTGCGTGGCCGCAGGCACTATCGGGGCCAGCGTCTAGCCAGTGAGGCAGAACTTCACTTCTCTCCCTAGTGGGGCTGATGCTCCTGGGCAGGTGGGCCTGTCGGAGTACTCATAGCTTGTGCCAGACGCCTCCTGGAGCAAGTATGGGGCAGTCTGCTTGCTCCCTCGTTCAGGCTGTGAAGCTGGAGCTGGGTTCAGATGCCAACTCCACTGCTACCTGGGTGTGTTAACTTAGGCAATACGCCTCAGTTTGCCACTTTGTAAAATGGGTGTATTTTAAGGGTTTTGAGAATATTGTATTGAGGATTAAATGAACTAACACTTTAGATTGAAGCATATGTGATTTTTGATATCTTCATTATTGAAAACCTATAAACATAACAAAGATTAGCAGAATGCTTTCGAAATATATATTCTATATGCTGTCTAGGATACTCACCTCAAATATAATGACATAGACAAGTTGAAAGAAAAAAAAGACAAAAAAAGCTATATTATGAAAATGCTAACCAAATGAAAGCAGGAACAACTATATTAATATATGTGAAACTCCTCAACAAAATATTAGCAAATAAAATGCAACAATGTGTTTATACATTCTTTTAAAAGAAATATACCCTACAACCAGGGCTTTACAAATGGCTCAGTGGTAAAGAATCAGCCTGCCAATGCAGGAGAAACAGGTGTGATCCCTGAGTCAAGATGATCCCCTGGAGAAGCAAATGGCACCCCACTCCAGTATTCTTACCTGGGAAATCCCATGGTCTGAGCAGCCTGGAGGGCTACAGTTCATGAGGTCACAAAACAGTTGGACATGACTGAGTGACTAAACAACGACAACTCTACAACCAAGTGGAATTTATTCCAGCTATACAGAGGATAGTTCAGTATGAAAAATCACATGATTACATTAATTGATATAGAAAAATAGTATCATAAGATTCAACACCCACTCATGATAAACACTCTCAGCAAGACAGGAATAGAAGGGAATTACTTCACTTGATAAAGGATATCTGTAAAAAGTATATAACAAATGGTATACTTAATAATGAAAGACTGGATGCTTTTCTTTCTAAGACTAGGATCACAGCAAGTATGTCTGCTTTTCACACTCTTATTCAATATAGTCCTGGAAGTTCTAGCCATTGCAAAAAAAAGAAATAAAGGTATGCAGATTCAGTTCAGTTCAGCCGCTCAGTTGTGTCTGACTCGGCGACCCCATGAATCGCCAGGCCTCCCTGTCCATCACTCAAACTCACGTCCATTGAGTCGGTGATGCCATCTAGCCATCTCATCCTCTGTTGTCCCCTTCTCCTCCTGCCCCCAACCCCTTCCAGCATCAGAGTCTTTTCCAATGAGTCAGATCTTCGCATGAGGTGTCCAAAGTACTGGAGTTTCAGCTTTAGCATCATTCCTTCCAAAGAAATCCTGGGGCTGATCTCCTTCAGAATGGACTGATTGGATCTCCTTGCAGTCCAAGGGACTCTCAAGAGTCTTCTCCAACACCACAGTTCAAAAACATCAATTCTTTGGCATTCAGTCTTCTTCACAGTCCAACACTCACATCCATACATGACCACAGGAAAAACCGTAGCCTTGACTAGACGGACCTTAGTCGGCAAAGTAATGTCTCTGCTTTTGAATGTACTATCTAGGTTGGTCATATATTTTCTTCCAAGGACTAAGCATCTTTTAACTTTATGGCTGCAGTCACCATCTGCAGTGATTT
>SJYV01047477.1:0-17400 GCA_006410875.1 Neotragus pygmaeus | reverse complement strand
TTGGCCACCTCATGCGAAGAGTTGACTCACTGGAAAAGACTCTGATGCTGGGAGGGATTGGGGGCAGGAGAAGAAGGGGACGACCGAGAGTGAGATGGCTGGATGGCATCACGGACTCGATGGATGCAAGTCTGAGTGAACTCCGAGAAATGGTGATGAACAGGGAGGCCTGGCGTGCTGCAATTCATGGGGTCGCAAAGAGTCGGACAGGACTGAGCGACTGAACTGAACTGAACTGAACTCAAGAGACGCAGGACAATTGGATTAAAGTCCTACCCATAGCTTTAATGAGGGGTCGAACTGCCCCCTAAAAGGAGGGACTTTCCCCTTTGAATGTATTTAAGGAAGGCCTTTCTTACACTCAGACATTGTTATACACTCTGAAGCCTTGGAATTAACTAGTTATGTAACTCAGTTCTCAGCTTTTCAACAGGCATTAACAGAACTCTGGGCGAAAACTCCTGACCCAGCCTCTGAGTCAAGCAAGCCTCTATTTGAGCCAGGAACTGAGGTCCTCATAAAAAAAACATTGGGATCTGGGAGCCCATCCCTTGAGGCCCTCTGGGAAGGCCCTTACCAGGTTATTCTTTCTTCTCCCACAGCTGTCAAAGTGCCAGGAATTGATTTGTGGGTACAACACACTCGAGTTAAGAGGTAATACCCTGACCAAAACTAAGTGACATCTTTTAATGTCTTTACTTTCTATGCTCTGACTTTGTACTTTTCTGATGGACCTGATAACCTATGTGAACTTATTTCTGCTGACTCCAAATATCCTGTGTCGGCCATTTGATCCTCAAGACAATACCCTCCTGTCCTGGCCTCACTCTTACCCTGCATTCCACAATCGATCTAACTGCTGGGTCTGTGGAGCACTCTCCTCTTCATCAGTGGAAGGCTTCCCGTGGTGGACATCTCCACTTCAAGGAAAAGACTTTCTCCAAGTCTGTGAATACCTTTGACAACAATCACATGCAATGCCTCTTCTTCATCTGATGACATCTACCAACTCTAAAATGCACTGGTGCAACACTTTGTGCTTTAACTATGGACATAATGTGACTTTTAATTTTGATTATACATTGTCTCGGTTCAGTGACTATTTTGCTACACATAAGGCANCCTTTGACAACAATCACATGCAATGCCTCTTCTTCATCTGATGACATCTACCAACTCTAAAATGCACTGGTGCAACACTTTGTGCTTTAACTATGGACATAATGTGACTTTTAATTTTGATTATACATTGTCTCGGTTCAGTGACTATTTTGCTACACATAAGGCAAATAGGTCTAGTTGTAATGGTTTTTTACCTGACGTGTATCAAATATGGGATGAGTTTATATGGCTAACTCCTGCAAAAAGGACGTTTAATATCTACTGCCCCTATATGCTGGGAACAAACAGAGCCATCCCCAAAAGTTAGCCNTAGTTGTAATGGTTTTTTACCTGACGTGTATCAAATATGGGATGAGTTTATATGGCTAACTCCTGCAAAAAGGACGTTTAATATCTACTGCCCCTATATGCTGGGAACAAACAGAGCCATCCCCAAAAGTTAGCCAACAATTTAATTACAATGATTGGAAACAATTGGAATTTTTGCCTCAGGAAATATGCAATGTAATCATTCTTGTGTTTTCCAACCCCAGTTCAGGTTCTCCCTTTGTCTGGCCAGGCACTAATTGGGACTGGATATCTCAGTCACGCTGGCTTGCTTCAAACGGGACTTATTGGATATGTGGCTCTTACCTATGGGCATGGCTTCCCCCTGGTTGGATAGGGAGATGAACCCTGGGTCTAGCCTTTACTCACAGCTTTATATTTTCAGAGCTTCCAGAAAACCTGCTTATTTACCCCACTTTAAAACTCGGTGGGCAAGTTCTGTATTTAATTGGTATGATTATTTGGCTGCGGTGTTTGTTCCCTCTTCAGAAACTACAGATGTTATTCTACGAGTGGATGCTTTGACTAATTTTACTCAAGAGGCATTACAAGATTATCAAAAGGTTATTTCAGCTCTTAATGCTGAACAAGCACAAATTAGAAAGGTGGTTTTACAAAACAGATTGGCTTTAGANTGTTTGTTCCCTCTTCAGAAACTACAGATGTTATTCTACGAGTGGATGCTTTGACTAATTTTACTCAAGAGGCATTACAAGATTATCAAAAGGTTATTTCAGCTCTTAATGCTGAACAAGCACAAATTAGAAAGGTGGTTTTACAAAACAGATTGGCTTTAGATATTCTGACAGCTGCGCAAGGAGGAACGTGTGCTATTATTCATACCCAATGCTGTACATACATACCTGGTATGAGCACAAATGTTACTCATTTTACTAAACACATGAATAGGTTGATTTGGGGCCATGGATACTCCTGAAGCCTCAGTTGCCTCACTTTGGGAGACGTTAACTAGTTCCCCATGGTGGACAACTATCTTAATTACAATAATTCTGATTGGTTTTTTGTTGTTGTTGTTTGCTCCCTTTATCTGTAAGTGCATAACTGAATTTGTTTCTAGCCGCATGAAAGCTTTTAAGTTACAAATGGTTGTGCAAACTCCTGCTACTGCTGAAGCTTCCTTCCACTACCATTTGGGGCCCCTGGATCAGATATCCTCAAATAGGAGGATTAGGAGAATATGTTGCCTCACCAATTTAGGGACAACACCTCTTCTCAGCTTGGAAGCAGTTATGGAATGAGAATGACGTCCCTTCTCCCTTCTGCTGCTGCTAAGTCACTTCAGTCGTGTCCGACTCTGTGCGAACCATAGATGGCAGACCACCAGGTTCCCCCATCCCTGGGATTCTCTAGGCAAGAACAGTGGAGTGGGTTGTCATTTCCTTCTCCAATGCATGAAAGTGAAAAGTGAAAGTGAAGTTGCTCAGTCATGTCTGACTCTTAGTGACCCCATGGACGGCAGACCACCAGGCTTCTCCACCCATGGGATTTTCCAGGCAAGAGTACTGGAGTGGGGGTGCCATTGCCTTCTCCCCCCTTTTCCCTATGCAACATAATTATCCTAAAAGAAAAGGGGGGAATGAGAGGGTAACAGGCAGGAAGGCCAGGGGTCTCCAAATGGAGGAAATAGCCCGCAAGTTTCAGACATTTTTATCTCTCTTA
This sequence comes from Neotragus pygmaeus, assembly GCA_006410875.1. Taxonomy (NCBI): domain Eukaryota; kingdom Metazoa; phylum Chordata; class Mammalia; order Artiodactyla; family Bovidae; genus Neotragus; species Neotragus pygmaeus. The sequence goes on along the minus strand of SJYV01047477.1, from coordinate 14,271 downwards.
AGAGGCAGGAGGAAACAAACTAGTGATATTTTTTTCTTCTCTATACAAATTTAAAAGGAAGTTTCTCTTAAAATACTGTGTTGCCATAATGACACCTGGTTTCACCTGAAGTTAACTATTCTCAAACCTAGAGATAACCAATGCCTTTTTCTTATGGAAATGTTTGCCTTAAGCTATGATAACGTACTATGCATTTACCCCAAATTCTGTCTTCAAGTTGGTTCCCCCTTTTTGCTCAGAACCTACTTGACAAACCAGTATGTTATACTCAGATATTGTTCCTCTAATATATGTAAATGAAACTATTTGTATGGTGATCTGCCCTTCTTCAAGATTCAAGTTAATCATTTTATAGTGATTAACCATGAACCATTTGGTGCCAAGATTACCCCAAAATGCAACTTATGGGTGAGGGGCCTGGTGCCATTCTGAGTTTTAAGACATTCCTTTCTTTCATTAACAGACTGCTAGTGCCTATATAACATCCAGCTGAAGACAAGCAGGGGGGCACTCTTTCTGCCCCCTTCTGATGCCCATGTCAGAAGCTTTCTCTATCTCCTTTATACTTTAATAAAACTTTATTACATAAAAGCTCTGAGTGATCAAGCCTTGTCTCTGTCCCCAGATTGAATTCTTCTCTTCCGGGGGCCAAGAATCCTGGTGTCTTTGCATAATTCAACGACAACCTTTCACTAGCAACTGAACCCCTGTCTCCTGTATCTCCTGCATTAGAGGTAGATTCTTTACCTGCTGAGCTATTGGAGAAGATTCCTCTTATATCGCAGGCATATATCTTTACAACTGTCAGATCTTTTCAACCATTATATCTTCTTAATTTAGTCCCTTGTCATTATGTAATGACCTTCCTTTTCATTCATTGCAGCCCTTGTTTTAAAGTCAATTTTGTCTGATATGATTATTACTATCACACTTCTCTTTGTCTTTCTATTTGCATAAGCAAGGCTTTTATCACCCCCTCAATTCAGTTCCCTGTTTCTTTAGGTCTAAACTAAGTCTATTGTAAGCAGCACAAATATGATTTTTATCTTTGTATTCATTCAGCAACTGTATGTTTTTATATTAAAGCATTCAATCCATTTATATTTAATATATTTAATAATTATTAACCTATAGCCATTTTGTCATTTTATTGTTTGTTTTTAGTTTGTTGTTGTTGTTGTTATTGTTCTGTTTTGTTTGCTTCTAGTTTGTTTTCTTTTGATAACTTTGTGATTTGAAATATTTGTGATTTGAAAATGACCTTAGCACTATGCCTGGACTCCTTTTTCTTATTTGTGTGTGCATCTATTGTAGATTTATGGTCTGTGTTGCCACAAGGTTTCTGTATATATTGATGATGATATTTCTTTTGTCTTTAAGCTTCCCTAGAATTTTTATATAAATAATTGGTCTGCTACATTTACTGTATATTTCCCTTTATCAGTGACGCTTTCCTTTCATAATTTTAATATTTCTAGTTGTGGTCCTTTCTGCTTTAGAGAAGTCCTTTTAACATTTCTCATAAATCCAATTTAGTCGTGCTGAACACTTTTAGGTTTTATTTGTCTGTAAAATTTTTTGTCTGTCCTTCAAATCAGAGTGATTTCAGCATTCCAGGTAGAGTAATCCTGGTTGTAGGCTTTATTTTGTTTGTTTGTTTGTTTCATTTCATCACTTTAAATATATCAGACTACTCACTACTCACCTGCAAAATTTATGTTGAAAAGTCATCTTATAGTTTTATGTGTTTCCCTTGCATAAAATTATTTGCTTTCCCCTTGTTGTGTTTAACGTTTTCTTTAATTTTATCAAGTATATTTTTAAACATTTTGTCATATTAATTGTAATGTCTTGGTTGGACCTCTTTGAGTTTATCTGCTTTTGAACTCTGCTTTCTAGACCTGGATAGGGTATCTGTTTCTTTTTCTTAGATTTGCAAATTTTTTCAGTTATGTCTTCAAATAAGTTCTTTATCTCTCTGTTTTCTTCTTCTTCTGGGACCCTTTAATGCAAATGTCTGTATTACTGATATTATCTCAGAAGTCTATTAGACTAGCCTCACTTTTTAAATTATTCTTTTTCCTTCCCCCCCCACCCTTTCAGCTTAAGTAAATCTATTATTTTGTTCAGTAGTTAGAATAGGAAAAGGAGTCCAGAATGGTGATGGCTAAAAGACAAAGAAGGGAAAAACCCACAACAATAAAACAAAGGAAGTTCCAAAGACCAGAGTGATGACCTCAGGTGAAACAAACAGTTCTCCTGGCTAGCCCAATTTACATAAGGCAGGCTCAAGGGAGGAGAAAAAACATATAAAATGAGGAGTGAAAATTGAACTTTTTCTTTCTTTTTTTCTCTTTATATTGTTGGGTTGGCTTGCCCTCATGCCTCTAGGATATATTTTTCTTTGCTCGCCAAATAACAGTAGTCTGTACATCACTTCAAATTTTTGCTGTGGTGAGACAGAACTGAAGAAATTACACACTTTCCTGACATATATGATGTCATTTTTCAGATGTAACCTGACTGAAACAACCTAGGCTCAGCCCCCACGAGGTAGTGGCCAAACACAATAGAAGCTCAACTTGGTGAAAGCTCCTGGTGGAAGCAGAATGTGAAGAAAACCCAATGCAGTGGAAGTGACAAGAAGCCCAACATGTTGGAAACCAGGACAGCTAAAGCAAACTCTGCTGAAAGCTCATGTGGCTCAGTCTCAAATTCCAGAAGACCTCTGGTTAAGGTAGGAAGTAGGTCCTCGATCCTATGACTGGAAGGACATATGACTAACAAAATCTTAATTCCTTTACAATTTTTTGTTTCTTGTTTTCTCAACCCACTCCATGAGGCAGGGACTACTTAGGAGCTGTTGCCCAAAGGAGTGGGGATTCTTTTGTCCTTAGTATTATTTATGCCAAGTATCAGACATATGAGAACTGTGAGTACAGGTCAGATTTAGCAGATTTTCTGTGAGCTTATGAAGGGGATTCTTCAGCACGTTTTTCTCACTGCTTTTTCTTCCCAATCTTCAGCTCCTCTCTCCCAGGACTTGAACCCAGCCAAAACCCACGATGCCTAGTTTGAGGACCTAATGAAGCTCAGGCTCTTGTTATCTCATTGCAAAACATTCAGTGAGAGACACAGCGATAGGTAAGAGGTAGATTTGTTTGGATTGAGAGAGAAGCACACTCCAAGAGTGTAGGCCATCACAGAGGGCAAGTACAGTGGTCATGGAATGTGGTTTGGTTAATTTTCAGGAGCTAGGTGATTTTATATGCTAATGACTGGGAGGATAATCCCAACAATTGGGGAACCACCCACTCCTTAGGCTCTTGCCAGTGCCTTGGGACAGTCCTAGCACCTCTGGGTGTGTCATTTTGCTTGCAGTTTGAGGATCAAGGTTTAGTTGAATTTGACTTGTCTTCTTGGACCCATTTGATTTTAATCTGTTTATGTTATGCCCTTGGGTTATGTCATTCTTTCAAAAGTTGTTCCCTGCCCCCTTCCCTCCTATTTCATGTTCTTCTCCTGAGCCCCGTCTGGGCCCAAAATGTTGTCTCTACAATCTTCTGGAGGGATAACCAGAAAATAGCTAGCCTTTGGGAGGGAAATACTGTATAATTTCTAACCCCTTTAGATATTCAGGCCTTCATCTTCCAAGTTTTCTGCAACATGTGCAAGAACAGCACCTCTCAGTGAACCTGCTAGGGTGGGTGATAGGCACACAATGACTGCTAGAAGTCCATCTGTTGGTGGCATCCCTTCAAGGGCAATTGGGCTTCCAGAGATAATATTTACCACTTTGGGAGTTTTCCCTGAAGGCTGTTTTGGCCCAAACCTTGCCACTCTTACCCTAAAATTACAAACATACCCCTGGATCAAACCTCAACTCCACTTTTATGAAACATCTTGTCTGTTGCCTCTGATCAATTTGTTCTGAAGCTACTTCCTAACTCCTACAACCAGGACACTGCCCCCATGTAGGCGACATCACTACACTCCGCTTATTACTAAAATATTCTTAATGCCCCTAACAAGACCAGATATCCCACTCCTTTGTTATTACTTCTGTTATTCCCTAAAGTGGGTCTATGTCAATGAAATTCTTACCACTGGAGACACCCTAAACTACTCTTATGGAGGACTAGGGCAGCAAATCAGTGACTTGAATTCCCTCATTGCAATAAGAGGATAAGGCTTATGGCTATTTCACCAGGTTCCCTACCTCAGGGTACAGGTTCAGATTGCTTTATATCATAAAATCTACTCCCATCTGCGGTGGACAAACCAGCAATGAGTTAAGATTACAGCACCTTAATCCTATCCAGCATTTGCCATGCTGGAGACCATGGGGATGCCCGACTCCAACCTGAGGGTCCCAAGAGGTAGACTTGCCTCAAGCTGCCTAGTGGTCTTGTCCTCAGAAGGTTGTCACACCTCAACCTGTTTGGGGATCTACAAGTCCAGGGATCCCAGGAGGTCGACATGCCTCAACTTTCTTCGGACCCAATTTTTGGGAGGCAACCTGCCTAAGGATTTGATCCCTAGCAGGCTGTCATCCTTCAGCCTGCTTGGGAATCTGCACCCTGACCCAGGAATGCATGGCTCTCAGATTGTGACAGTACTGCATAGGATAAGCTTCAGAAAGACTCACCCCTAAGGAAGTCCATCCTTGAAAGTAAAAGGAAGCCTATTAGCTGTGGGACTGTGCCCAGTCTCACCAATAACTCAGGAGTCCAATGAGAACTCCACTACCTTTCTGGAAAGGATAAAAGAGGTCCTCCAGAGTTTACTAATCTGAACTTAGACTCTTGCGAGGGATAGGTTATTTTAAAGGACACATTTCTGTCCCAATGTTCATCAGACATTAGGATAAAGTTACCACAGCTACAGCAGCAGGACTCTGTTGCCTCTTTAGATGAAATGGTCCAGACAGCCACTGATATCTTTTATAACAGAGAACAGAAGAGGAAGGCCAAGGCCCAGGAGAGGAAGTAAAGGAAAGAGAAAAGGCATGGCCAGATCTGGTCACCCTTCAAGGAAGCTCTATGGAAAACCCCGAGTCCTTGAAGGACAAGGCAGGAGGCAAATACCTAATCTGTAGACAGGCTTGGAATAAGACTCTTTTGAGCCAAAGAGTGTCCAAACCATGACAAGTCTCCTAAAACAGCTTGATATAAATGTCACCAACTGGGACATTGGGCAGCACTCTGACCTCAGGACCAGAGGGCCTCAAGGTCAAGTGTGAAACCTTCCCTCACAATGGTTCAACAGGACTGGAGCAGCCCGTACCAGTCAGCCCACTTGCCACAGAAAACAATCACAGGGCTGGAGCCAAGGCTGCACCTGGATGTGGCAGGTAGGTCTGAGAATTTCTAGGTTGACACAGGGGCTGGCTACTCTCTTCTAATCTCTTACTCCAGAGACTTCTCCTTCCAAATCTGTACTATTTTGGGTGTTACAGGAAAAACAATTACAAAAAGATTCACCTGAGTACTTTGTTACTGAGATAGACAGATATTTTCCCACCAGTTTCTGGTGGTCCCTGAGTGTCCTACTCCCTTTTGGGGAAGAGATTTTTCCTTGCCTTTGAAAGCTTGCAGCTACTGCAGTACTGATAGAAGATGTTTTAACTCTCTCTTGGGGACAAACTAGCTATTTTTACCAGCCACCAAGTGAAACAACTCCTGAATGGGAGAGGACATTTATGGATTTCTGATCAAAGAATCTTCAAATATCAAGTAGTGCTGATGGAAAATCCATGCCTGGCTATATCCTCTTGTGAGCTTTTTAACCCAGTTACCCGTCTACCTATCCCTGAGGACTCTCTCCCCTTTCATTTTTGTCTACAAACTTTGAACCCCTGGACAAAATTCCAAGAGGGATTGTCAGAAGATCCTCTGATTAATTCTGAGGAAATCTGGTACACTGACTGAATCAGCTTTGTCTTTGGTGGAAAAAGAAGAGCCGGATATGCAGTAGTCTCGAATTTTGAGACCATTTGCGACCAGGTACTTCAGCCCAATTAGCTAAGCTCCTAGCCCTGACTTAAGCTTTAGAGCCAGTAAAAGGAAAAAGAATAGCCCTTTACATTGACTCCAACTATACCTTTCTGGTGCTACATGCACATGCTGCTATTTGGAAAGAAAGAGGCCACTTGACCATCCTAGTGTCCCCAATCAAGTATGGTGATCAAATCCTTAGGCTCTTGGAGGCAGTCCATCTACCCGCTGAGGTTTCAGTCTCCCATTGCAAAGGACACCAAAAAGGCAACATGAAAGTGGCATGAAGGAACCAAGCAGCTGATCAGGCAGATAAAAAGAGCAGCATTACAGAACAATGACCTAATAGGGGTTGCCACTTTAGTCCCACAGACTACTTTGCCATAAATCCCTTCATATACTGAAGGTGAGACTCTTAAAGCTAAAAGTGATGGCTTTCAAGAAGATCATATGGGGTGGTTCCAAAAGGAGGGGCTCCTTTTTCTGCCTGGGAATCTCCAGTGGAAGTTGGTTAACTCCTCACATGCCACCACACATTTAGGGGAAAAGGCCCTCCAAAGATTGCTAGAAAGGTCCTTCAGAGGAACAGTCCTCCAAACGAGTATAAGCCAAATGGTCTCATCTTGTCCCACTTGCCAAGTAAGCAACACCTAAGGAGCTTAAAGACCCCAGCTGGCCCAGACTATTCAACGATGTAAGACCTATCCAGGAGAAGACTGGCAGATGTACTTCACCCAGATGTCAGTTTCTCAAGGGTATAAATACCTATTAGTCATGATAGATTCACAGGGTGGACTGAAGGCTTTCCCACCCAGACTGAGAAGGCTGAGGAAGTGATTAAAAAAAAGAAAGGAAAAAACACACACACACACACACACACACACACAACAACTGTGGTTTTTTGTTGTTGTTGTTGTTGTTTTGTTTTCATGAAATCATTCCAAGATTTGGTCATACAAAGTTACAATGGGCCATCATTTAAAGTCACCCAAGTGGTCTCTAAAGCATTGGACATTACTTATTACCTCCATTGTGCCTGGAGGCCTCAGTCTTTAGGAAAAATAGAAAGAGCCAACCAATTCTTAAAATAAATAATAAAAAAATAACTCAGGAGACCTCCCTGGGATGGAAGAAGGTTTTAGCAATAGCTCTCCTCCACACCTGTATTGCCTCTAAAAACAGGTTTGCCTTAGGCTTTATGAGATGCTATATGGGAGACATTTTGTTTACATCAATGACCTCTTGCTAGATCCAGAGGCTTAGTCTCTCTGGTCTTATATGATGGCCATTGGGCAATTCAAAAAAGACATACACTTGTGGGGTGTTAAGCAGGACCTAAATGATTCTAAAGAGCCACCACTATTATTAATTGAGCTAATCAATTATAGCCTGCTAAATTTGCAGGATATAAAATTAACATACAGGTATCCCTTGCATTCCTATGCACTAACAGTGAGAAAACAGAAAGAAAAATTAAGGAAATAATTCCATTCATCATTGCAATGAAAAGAATAAAATGCTTAGGAAGAAATTTACCTAAAGATACAAAAGGCCTATATATAGAAAACTATAAAAGACTGGTTAAAGAAATAAAATATGACACAAATAGATGGAGAACTATACTATGTTCATGGATAGAAAGAATCAATATACTGAAAATGAGTATACTACCAAAAGCAATCTATAGATTCAATGAAATCCATATCAAGCTACCAACAGTATTTTCCAGAGAAGTAAAACAAATAATTTCACAATTTGTATGGAAATACAAAAAACTCGAATAGCCAAAGCATGTTGAGAAAAAAGAATGGAAGTGGAGGAATCAACCTGCCTGACTTCAGGCTATACTTTACAGCTAGTGATCAAGACAATATGGCACTGGCAAAAAGAAAGGAAAAAAAAAAAAAAAAAAAGATTGAAGGAACAAAATAGAAAGTCCAGAGATAAATTCACTCACCTATAGGCACTTTACTTTTGACAAAGTAGGCAATAATATACAATGGAGATAAGAAAATCTCTTTAACAAGTGGTGCTGGGAAAACTGGTCAACCACTTGTAAAAGAATGAAATTAGAACATTTTATAACACTATACACAAAAATACACTAAAAATGGATTAGAGATCTAAATGTAAGACCAGAAACTATAAAACTCCTAGAGGAAAGCATAGGCAAAACACTCTGACATAAATCACATCAGGATCCTCTATGACCTACCTCCCAGAATACTGGAAATAAAAGTAAAAATAAACACATGGGAGCTAATTAAACTTGAAAGTTTTTTTCAAAGACAGCCTTCAGAATGGGAGGAAATAATAGCAAAAAGGCAATTGACAATGAATTAATCTCAAAAATATACAAATAGCTTTCAGTTCAATTCAGTTCAGTTTAGTCACTCAGTCGTGTCCGACTCTTTGTGACCCCATGAATCGCAGCACGCCAGGCCTCCCTGTCATTACCATCTCTTGGAGTTCACTCAGACGCATGTCCATCAAGTCCGTGATGCGATCCAGCCATCTCATCCTCGGTCGTCCCCTTCTCCTGCCCCCAATCCCTCCCAGCATCAGAGTCTTTTCCAATGAGTCAACTCTTCGCATGAGGTGGCCAAAGTATTGGAGTTGCAGCTTTAGCATCATTCCTTCCAAAGAAATCCCAGGGTTGATGTCCTTCAGAATGGACTGGTTGGATCTCCTTGCAGTCCAAGGGACTCTCAAGAGTCTTCTCCAACACCACAGTTCAAAAGCATCAATTCTTCGGCGCTCAGCCTTCTTCACAGTCCAATATCCATACTTATGTAGCTCAATGCCAGAAAAATAAAGTACCCAATTAAAAAAAAAAAAAAAAGACCAAAGAACTAAACAGACATTTCTCCAAAGAAGACATACAGATGGCTAACAGACACATGAAAAACTGCTCAACATCACTCATTATCAGAGAAATGCAAATCAAACCACAATGAGGTACCATCTCACACCAGTCAGAATGGCTGCTTTCAAAATGTCTACAAGCAATAAATGCTGGAGAGGGTGTCAAGAAAAGGGAACCCTCTTACACTGTTGGTTCGAATGCAAACTAATACAGCCACTATGGAGAACAGTGTGGATATTCCTTAAAAAAAAAAAAAAAAACTGGAAATAGAACTGCCATACAGCTCAGCAATCCCACTGCTGGCCATACACACTGAGTACACCATAATTGAAAGAAACACGTGTACCCCAATGTTCATCACAGCACTGTTTACAATAGGCAAGACATGGAAGCAACCTAGATGTCCATTGGCAGACAAATGGATAAGAATGCTGTGGTACATATATACAATGGAATATTTATCAGCTATTGAAAATAATGAATTTGAATCAGTTCTAATGAGATGGATGAAACCGGAGCCTATTATACTGAGTCTGAAGTAAATCAGAAAGAAAATAACCAATACTGTATATTAACAGTATACATGAAATTTAGAAAGATGGTAACTATCACCCTATACGTGAGACAGCAAAAGAGACACAGATGTGAAGAACAGAATTTTGGACTTTGTGTGAGAAGGTGAGGGTGGGATGATTTTAGATAGCATTAAACCATTTATGTTATCATATGTGAAATAGATAAGTATCCCAGGTTTGATGCATGAGACAGGGTGCTCAGGGCTGGTGCCCTGGGATGGCCCTGAGGGATGGGATGGAGATAGAGGTGGGAGGGGTCCAGAATGGGGAACACATGTACACCCATAGCTGATTCATGTCAATGTATGGCAAAAATCACTAAATTATTGTTAAGTAATCAGCCTCCAATTAAAATTTAAAAATAAAGCCCTAATTAAAGTCTGGAAAGATGGGTCCCCAAAGGTTCAACTCCAGCCCACATGGGAAGGCCCCTACCCTGTAAGATTTTCTAACCCTACAGCGGTCAAGGTATCAGGACATAACTCCTGGATTCACTACTCACATATCAAGCCATGGAAGAAAAAAGAAGAGGATGCCCAATACATGCCCCTGGGAGATATCAGATACCTATTCAGGACTACAAATGAGTGCCATTCTACCACTATCAAAATTAATTTTCTGGGGATAAGATTTCTCAGGATAGCTCTAAAGGGCCAACGCAGCTTGGCAGGAGTTGTACTCCAAAACAGACAAGAAAGAGATCTCCTGTTCCCTGAAGAAGGAAACTTGAGCCACCTTTAATGAGACTTTTTTTTTCCCCCTGGGAAAATACATCCAGCTAAGGTAAAGAAAGTCTCATAGTCCTCAAGAAAAACATTTAGATCCTACAGGATCTCAAAGAACAAGTTGGAGTTTTCTCGGGTGGCTACAGTCTCTCTTTGGGGAATCCTTCTCCTGGCGAGGGAAAATTTGGAGTTGGCTAAAGATCTTGATGCTGGGAGGGATTGGGAGCAGGAAGAGAAGGAGACAACAGAAAATGAGATGACTGGATGGCATCACTGACTTGATGGACATGAGTTTGAGTGAACTCTGGGAGTTGGTGATGGACAGGGAGGCCTGATGTCCTGTGATTCATGGGGTCGCATGACTTAGGAACTGAACTGAGTGCCCTTACTAATCCCTGTTATCACCATATTGATGCCACTTATGGTGGTTCCATGCATTATCAATTGTCTAATCCATTTTGTCTCTGCCCAGGTCAACAAGCTACAACATGCAGTGCCAGTTCAACAAGAATATGCAAAACTACACCTGACCCATGGAAAATATCAGTACTAGGCAGAATATATTGCCTAGTACTCTATGTTTATTTCTAAATATTAGGTTGATTGCTGTTATTCCCCAATTTTGGGGAAGTAGCTTTGTGTAGGAAGTATCCAATCCACCTCAAGAGCACTCTCCCTTCTTGTGACCTGAGATATATTCTCTACGGTGACCCATATGTGAGCCCTTTTGTTGTGGCAGGCTGACGATCGTGAACATACTTGTAGATGATACTGTAGATGATACTGATCTCTGACTTATTTGGCTGTGATAACCTGTTTCATTCAGTGGTTACTTGTTGGATGGTCTAGGTTAGTGGCTGCATACATGAATCGAGAAAAATAGTAAATTTCTTTACAATGTCAAGAGAAAACAAATGAGTTTACCTGCTCCATAGCTATATTTATATAAAAATCTCCTACTCTAAGATAAAATATTTCATGCAAAAGTTTGTTGAACAGTCCTCTAGGAGAATATATAACATTTAATGCTTGTGGAGAGCAGTAGTGTGAAGTGCTGGAAGTGCTCACACATGAGGCTCAGGCAATTGCATAGAATGCTTTGGAGTTAGGGACACCACTCAGGGTTGTTCTGGATAGAAGTAAGCCTGCCTGCCTTTGAATTTCTATATCATTGAACATTGTTTAATTGCTAAGTGGGGATGTATCTTTAGGCTTAGCTTTGACCAAAGCATTTCTCATGACATTTGAAACCATAATCAATATCCAGCTAAAATTCCTAGTAGCTAGGCAATGAGTATCTTACTCTACGTGAAGAACATATTAGGTAGAACACTGCAGTGTTCTCTGAAGGAACTAGGTATGTTAGAAAGAGAAATATATTTCACAGAGAAACCAAGAGAAGCAAGAAGTCTCTCGTGACCAGAAGGATCAGATTGAAACAGAATGACGTTGAGTGGAAAATTATTTTGTGACACATGCACTTTTTGAATCCTAGACATGATTTTTTTTTGTTTGTTCAAACAGAAAATTAGCATTACATTATGCATCAAGGAAATTTTCATTATACAAGTTGAAATTACTTATATGCTATATATACTTTATGTTATTTAACATTCTCATGACTCAAAATATGACCTAATAAAATATTTAAGGCACAGCTTCTTCAGCTGGACATTGCATTTTCTTTTTTCACTTTTTGTTAATAACATTTCTGAGAGAAGTATGAATCTCTTGGTTTCTAACTCAATTCCTGATTTTTTCATAATAAATTTCCACAAGTAATTGTCTGAAAAGGAAGTGTAACACTATGTTACAAACATACATTTTGGAATTTAAGCTTGTTTTGTATTTCAAATTTGGCGGGAACTTTAACCTTGAAACATATATTTATGGCACAGAGTAGCTTTACTGATAAAACAAGGACATGTAAGATTCTTAGCACATATATATCACATACAGTAAGCATTAAATAGCTTACATATTTATAGTAGCAGTGGTGATTGTTTACATAAGAATAGCTATAGAAACAGCAGCAAGGTTGCCCTGATTTACTTGTAAGCAGTCTCTCCTAGCAGACATCATTTTTCCTACTTGAAGTGAAGTGAAGTCGCTCAGTCATGTCCAACTTTTTGTGACCCCATGGACTGTAGCCTACCAGGCTCCCCCCACCATGGGATTCTCCAGGCAAGAGTACTGGAGTGGGCTGCCATTTCCTTCTCCAGGGGATCTTCCCAAGCCGGGGATCAAACCCGGGTCTCCCGTATTCTGGGCAAATGCTTTAACCTCTGAGCTACCAAGGAAGTCCCTGTGAACTTAAGTTTCCTACTTAACCTTATGGGAATGACTTTATCATAACAGAAGTGAATTACACCAATGAAATATACATATGTTTAAAGTTTTGCCGCCTCATTATAAAGTATGCAGTGCTAATTGCTTTTTTCCTCAAATTTATTTAATGAACCCAGTAAATTCATATGCATACATGTTTGCAAATCAATTAACTTAACTATTGAATTTAGTTATAATCTACACTTGATGAATCTTGCCCAAATGTAGCACAGGTTATATAAACCTTAATATATATATATATATATATATGGAGGATATTAGAAAAAAATTAAATGTGAGCAGGACAAATGATGCATGCATGTTGCCATGACAACCCTGTAGGAAGACTTTATTACGGTACTTAGCATCACATCAAAGAAAATTTCCCTTTCAAACTGACAATTCTATGAAGAAGCACATACAGAGCCTATCATTTTAAGAAATCAGAAAATAATTTGATTTTGCGTTCTCTGGTAAAATTCCTACCTTATTCCTCATTCACTTTGAAGAAAAATAAAGTGGTTCTTATTAATGATTTATTTTGAACAAGTAACTAGAATATAAATGGAATAATCTTTAGAAATGAAGATACCCTGGGCAGCAATTTGTTGAAGTAAAAAAGTGCAAATGTAAGTAAGTCCCTTTTCTGTAGTATATTACGGGTAGGGAAAAAAAAATGTACGTAATATATTAAACTAATTAAATTAATGTAATATATTAAAAAGTCTGTGTAGTCAAAGCTAGCGTTTCTCTAGTAGCTATGTATGGATGTGAGAGTTAGCCCATGAAGAAGACAGAGCACTGAAGAACTGATGCCTTTGAACTGTGGTGCTGGAAAAGACTCTTGAGAATCACTTGGAGAGCAAGGAGATCAAACCAATCAATTCTAAAGGAAATAAACCCTGAATATTCATTGGAAGGCCTAACATTGAAGCTCCAATACTTTGGTCACCTAATGCAAAGAGCTGACTCATTGGAAAAGACCCAAATTCTGGGAAAGTTTGAAGACAAGAGGAGGAAGGGGCAACAGATGGAGAAAGGAGGATGAGTTCGTTGGATGACATCACTGACTCAATGGACATCAGGTCAGTTGCTCAGTCATGTCTGACTCTTCACAACCCCATGGACTGCAGCACACCAGGTTCTGTCCGTCACCAACTCCTGGAGCTTGCTCAAAATCATGTCCATTGAGTCAGTGATGCCATTCAACCATCACATCCTCTGTTGTCCCCTTTTCCTCCGGCCTTCCATCTTGGACATGAGTCAACTCTCAAGAATGTTCTCCAACACCATAGTTCAAAATTTCAGGATGGCAGATAATGTTTAATAGTCATGTCTCCCTAGCTCCTCTTGGTTGAGGGAATATGTCCAAAATAGAGGCAATATGTAAAACTTCTCTTATTTTTAAAGGCCTTGGAAATTTTGAAGGTAACTTAGCAGCTTTCCCTAAAAGGATTCCAAAACATCTTATAAGTGCTTGAGGAACATTGATAAAGATAGGCATGAAGACTTCCTCTCACAGCTGCTTGTGTAGTTACTGTCAAAACAATGTCTACCTAATTTGACAGTCTTGGTGTGTTAAAGCAATCTTGAGTTTGAAAATAAGTGTATTAAATCTACAGTTATACAAGTCTATGCCCCAACGAGTAATCCTGAAAAAGCTGAAGTTGAACAGTTTTATGAAGACCTACAAGACATTTTAGAACTAACATCCAAAAAAGATGTCCTTTTCATTATAGGGGACTGTAATGCTAAAGTAGGAAGTCAAGAAACACCTGGAG
>SJYV01047476.1:0-18975 GCA_006410875.1 Neotragus pygmaeus | reverse complement strand
CCATCGTCGTGGGCTCACTGACCTTCACGGAGATGCACTGCTCCCTGCGGGGCCACGCCGCCCTGCGCCGGAACAGTGACCGCTGACCCCCAGGAGCCCAAGGTCGGGGGCTCCTACCCTGTCCCAGGTCGGTCCCCTTCTCTGCCCTGCCGCCTCCCACTCTGCTTGGTCTGGAGGGAAACGGTGATTCCCAGGGGATGGCGGAACGGGGGAGAATGGGTGAAATAAAGAGAAAGTGGGGCGGCCGCTCCCAGCCCGGGGGCGCAAGTGCTGTGTGCTCCTCTGTGTCCACGCCAGGCCCTCCGGACCCCCTGCACCCAAACTGCGCCCACACGTGCTGGGTCCGNGTGATTCCCAGGGGATGGCGGAACGGGGGAGAATGGGTGAAATAAAGAGAAAGTGGGGCGGCCGCTCCCAGCCCGGGGGCGCAAGTGCTGTGTGCTCCTCTGTGTCCACGCCAGGCCCTCCGGACCCCCTGCACCCAAACTGCGCCCACACGTGCTGGGTCCGTGAACTGGGGCCAGTGGGAGGCATCCTGCAGCCTTGCTTCTGCGTCTCAGCAAAGGAGCCCCTCCCCCCAGACCCAGGGCTGCCCCCCTGGTCCTCAGCCCTGGTGGGGGCAGCCGGGGGAGGGAAGGGCAGGGGCCACCTCCCAGCTCCCCCACCACCCCAGGTGCCCTGGGTCCTCTGCCCACAGTGACTTCCATCCCATCGAGTGGGGGGTGAAGGACTGGGGAGGTGCCGCGTCCTGCACAGTGGGTGGGATAGACCTGAAACGGCACTGAACACGTAATGAAAAGACAGATGCATATAATTTGGCCAGCAGGGAGTCAGGGCCCCCCCAACCCCGCTTTCCATGGCAGGAAGACAAAATGGCTCCTTTCAGCCTGCACTTTTATTGTCAGAAGTCACATGAGATCATTAGGGAATAGCTATACGGGGGGGGTTGGATTAACTCACCGTAGAGGGAGTAAAGTTAAGACCCTGCTGTTGATCAGGAATATCTTGTTTGTTTCCGTGGGATCAGACGCTGGGGTAGGCAGTGAAGCGGGGCAGAGACCACGTGCCGCCCCAAGAATGTCCGCTGGGCGTGCTTCCTGGGACAATCACGGGGGCACCGTGTACCACACCCTTGAGTCCCAGGGCGGGTTCTGGTCTCTGCTTTCCGAGGCTGCAATAGGGAGGCATCGTGAGTGACCGAGTGCTATACCCCCACCCCAGCACTGCTTCGGCCCAGCCGGCCCTCCCCTCCGCCCAGTAGACCCTGACTCTGCTGTGGGGAGGGGCAAGAGGCAGGGGGCCGTGGCCAAGCAGGGCTGAGAACGTGGCCGGAACCCCAGCCTTGTCCCCAGGAGGGGCGCACTCACAGTAACAGGGAGGGGACTGTACCAGCAGAGCCGAAGGTAGGGGCCGAGCAGCAGCTCAGGACCCTGGAAGAAAGGAGCCCACCCCCAGGAGGGCTCCCGACGGCAGGGCAGCTCAGGGCCCCTCAGGGCCTCAGCCCCGAGCTGCAGAGACGCACAGGCTCTGAGTGTCCCCCACCCTGGATCTGAGGAAACGGGGCCTCAATCGCTCAAGGAGCCCCCCTTCAGGAGCGTCTCCCCTCAGACTCAGCCTCTCCTGGGGGAGGGAGCTCCTGGGAGCAGGGCCGGACCCATGGGGTCTCTGGGATGGGTTGGGGGGGGCGTTGTGCAGGCCGACAACCCAGTCCAGACACAGTCCCTGCCTCCTCCAAGCTGGGTGGGAGCAGCCGTGCTGGCCCCGCCGGGCAGGTGGTCAGTGTAGCTCCTGGTCCAGCTCGTACTTCTCTGCAGAAGCGGCTGGTGAAGGGTAGGCAGGTGAGGGCCAGGGGTAGACCTACAGCCAGATGATGAGCAGGGTGGGTGGGGAGGGCGCAGGGCCACTTCCAGATGCCAGATGTCTGCGGGGAGGACCGGGCACATCCAGGCGTGAACTCTGGAGCCTGGGTCATCCTGTATGTTGTCCCCTCCCAGGGTGGGGACCCTAAAGCTGAGAGCCTCAGGGCACGGGGAGGTGCCGCTGGAGCTGCCAGAACATGGCTGGACTCCTCCCTTCCCCCCTTCCTGCAAACATTGAGCACCGACAGTGCCCATGCCCGGGGCAGCGAGTGGGACAGGCGGCCTGCTCCGGGCGGCGCACGTGGGGAGGAAAGACACTGCACAGGCCCACGCCCGGGGCAGCGAGCGAGACAGGTGGCCTGCTCCGGGCGGCGCATGTGGGGAGGGACAGACACTGCACAGGCCCACAGCCTGAGGAGGAACTGATCAACAAACTGCTGACTCTTAGGGTCAAGAAGGTTCACAGGAGGGTGACTTCATTTGGCCTAACTCGAAGCTGTGGGATGTGCTGGCAGGCGGTGGTCAAGGTCACGGAGAGAAAGCAGAGAAGAGGCAGAGTGAAGGGCGGGGTCCCAGCACGGAGGTGACCTCGGAACATGAATCAGGGGTTCGGCTGTTCCCTCTCATCCGGGGATTAAGGAATCAGCAGTGGGAACCTCGCAGCTGTCACATGGAAGAGGAGAGGGAGCAGACGGGGCCCCTTTTGAGAAGCTTCCTGGGACCCTGACGCTGACGCGGCCCTTGCTCGCCTGAGGGAGGGAGCTCCTGGGAGCAGGCCCGGCCCCGTGGGGCCCCTGGGAGCTCAGTGGTCAGCGCCAGGCCTCCTCGGTGCCTCTGAGCTACTGTCGTCTCTGCGCTGGAGGCAGGGTCGGGTGGGGGAGGCTTCTCCAGGCCTTGGCCACGCTGGTGGGTCAGTATACCTTTCACCGATGTCCTCTGCCCTGTTGCTACCTCTGCTTTGTCACCCGGAGGAGCCCTGGGGCCTCTGGACCCTACCCGCCCCACCGCTCTCTCCTGGAAGCGCTCCTGCAGCCGCTGGGGCGAGGCCGAGCTCTGCTCTGCACTCTGCTGCGGGAGATGCTACTGACCACTCCTTGGGTTCTGTGATGCTCCTGGTTCTGGGTCTGCTCGTCTCCTCACCATTCTTCTGGCTATCGGCTCATCTTGCCCACCCTCGGCCCCGAGAGAACATCCCGCAGCTCAGCCCCCACTCTCCCTGTGGGGACATGCAGCCCCTCAGAACATCCTTCCCATACTGAGCCTCCAGCGTCCTCTCTGTCGTGAAGACAGCCACGTCTGCCTGGTCATCTCACCGCTACAGAGCGTTAGTGGGGTGGGGGCTCAGCTGGGTCAGAGGGAAGCTCTGCTGGGCAGGTGGGCAGTCAGGTCCCATGGTCCTCTGGGGTTCTCCACGTGCCCTCGACAACCTGGCTCCACTGTCATAGAATGTTCTGGAGCAGGAGCCCACCATTGCCCAGGATCTGCCTGGGACCACAGAGCCTGTGGGAGAGACCTGGTGGGCAGCCGCAGCTGGCACGCAGATGTGTGTAGCCCTGTCTTGCAGGCTGGGGAGCCCAGAGGAGATCTAGTGGAAGAGGTGACAATGGGAGCCCTAAAGGGGAGCAACTGGGGAAAAGAAGCGAGAGGTGAGCTGAGTCAGAGCCGGGGGAGCCGTGATTGCAGGACCCTCTCAAGGGGGCTGGTGCTGGAGGGAGTCCGTGGCATAAAGAGTAGAACTCCATCACCAGGGGCCTGGGACGCAGCCCCCGAGCCAGAGTCCCACTCAGACACATCTGATGGCGTTGACTTTGCATCCCATTCCCAGCCTTGGCCTCTCGTCTCTACACTGGAGTGACAGTGGTGGGTAGGTGGCATTTGTCTCCTGCCCCCTCAGCCCCCAGCCTGGGCAGAGCCTCAGAAGGCTCTCTGAACAGCCACAGGCAGTGGAGTGAGCACAAGAGATAAATGTCATGACCAGGAACGGAAGGCGTGTGGGGTGGGGTTTCCAAGGGCCCTGGGGGCTGAACTGTGGGTTTAGGCCTCTACGGGAATTCCATTTCATTCCAGGGTCCCTGTGGGGGCCCTCATCATGCCCCCCATTATTCTAGCAGGGTCCTCTGGGGAAACTTACATATTCCCAGCAATTCTGTGGAGTCCTGCCCCAAGGCCACAGAAGCAGAGTCCGGAACCACAGTCACCTCCAAAGCGGACTGAACCCTTTTGTTACCATTGCCAAAAGCCCCCGATCACCACCAGCCAGCTTCCTGACCCCAGATGCGTCAAGTGAGCCGTGCTCATGCTACAGCGCTCTAACCAATCACCTGCTGTCAGCTCTCCAGCAGGAACTTTGTCTCGAGGCTTTAAAAACTGCCTACTGACCCACAAGAGACCCTGATGCTGGGAAAGGTCGAAGGCAGAAGGGGACGACAGAGGAGGAGACGGTCAGATAGCATCACCGACTCAATGAACATCAGTGTGAGCAAACTCCTGGAGATAGTGAAGGACAGGGGAGCCTGGCGTGTTGCAGTCCAGGAGGTCCCAGAGAGTCGGACACAACTTAGTGACTGGACAACAGCAGCAACCCACGAAAAGCGTCGTTCCTCCCTTGGGCACCTGCTGTTTTAGCAGCATCTCCCAGTAATAACCTCTGTTCTCCCTTCCGTCGGCTCTCCCTGGCCTGACAGGAGGTGTCGGCCTGCTGCGCTCTCAGTGGCCACGTTATCTCTGCTCTTTGTCCTTAATAAACTCACTCCTTTCTGCAATTACATGTGTCTGGAAATTCTCTTTCAACCCACGTGCGCACTGCCATAAGTTCCAGCCAGGCAGCTCTTGGTCCGGCTATACTCTCACCCACTGCCACAGACTCCACTGGAAGCAATGGCTGGGGCTACAGAGGTTTGCAACTCCCGGGCTCTGTGCACACGGCGGGCTGGGTACCTCTGTTGGGTGACCCACATTCTTTCCCCACAGGAAGACAAACAGGTTGCAAAGTCACGACTAAAAGGCTGTTGGGAGAACATGCACTTTGAGTACTGATTTTGAGCCCAAGTTGCACAGGAGAATCCCCTGGGGAAGGTACGCAGGCCTGGAGTCCCATCCCAAGACTTCAATATCAGAATCTCGGAGGGTGAGACAGGTATTGGAATATTTTTAAAGCTCCTGTGGGATTCTCATGGGCAGCCAGGTATGAGGACCACGGTTCTGAAGCAGGGAAAGCTGGAAAGATGCCAGTCACGGCAGGGGGCATCAAACCAGGGTGTACATTACAGGTTTCCCCCACTGTCGGAAAGTAGGGAGTTCTCATGAAAACTTTTGTAAGCTGAAAGGGCGTAAAGTGAAGAGCAGTTACCATTAAGTTATATGGAAACACTTTTGAGTGTTCCCAGACCCCCCAAATAACCTTCCAAATCATACCAAATAGCACATAAAACCTAAAATAACACTAACATATAGCGAAGGCAGGAATAATAAGATAATCACACAGTGTTTATCAAATAGAAATAATGTACGACAGTTAGACTCACTCACCAGAATGGGGAAGACAACACACACTGGGAGGCTGAGAGGTGGTAATGACGGTGGGTTAGGGTCAGTCTTGGTGGTGGCGGGGGGAGGAAGGTACCGGAGACTGGGCTGCAGGACAGAGAGGAAGCAGTTCATCTAGTAACATCTCGCCACCGTCTGAATCCATTGGGGCAGGCAGGTCACTAACAGCTGTGCCTTCTAGGCCTGCTGGCCTTGAAGTCAAAGGTCAGGGTCGCTGTCTGTTGTGCCTGACGTCGCTGGTGTGGCTGGTGAGGCTGCTGGGGAAGGCTGGGAGTAGGACAGTAATCTTGACTGCTTAGACTCACGCGTTGTTCTATCATAGAACCCTCAGTAGGCAGTCAACGTGCAGAGCGGCCCTAAACCCACGGGCTGTTTCAAAATTAGTCCTGTTTTCCTGTAATCATTGCAGCCCTGGCAATCACAGTGAAAACCTCAGTCAAGGGCTTCTCCAGTTCCTGGACGTCTTCCCTTGGGCGTTTTGCTATTGCGTTCAGTTTGTTCGCTGCCAAACAACCCCTCAATGCTGTTTTCGATTTTCACCTCTTTTCATGGAATAGCGAAAATCCACTTCAGATTTCTTTTGGTTAGTGAAAACAGGTATTAATGTAAGCCTTTCATAAAAGCGAAACGGCAGAACGTGGACTTTTGAAAAGAAGGCGATAACCGTACAAGGTTTGGTAGCCAAAGGGTCCAGCCAGCCCAAGGCTCAGAGAGCCGCTTCCCTGTGCCCTGTGCAGACCTGAGATTCTTCCCAGCTCCCTCACGGCCCTTTACCGGCCCAAGCTGACCACTTCCCTTCTCACACCTCACAAACAGGGTTGCCAGACAAAATTCAAGGCCTCTGCTGAAATTGAAATTTGAGATAAACTCCTTTTTTAGTATAAAAATGTTCTACATATCACATGTATGTGTGCGTGCTAACTCACTTCAGTTGTGTCCGACTTTTTGTGACCCTGTGGACTGTAGCCTGCCAGGCTCCTCTGTCCATGCGGATTCCCCAAGCAAGAACACTGGAGTGGGTTGCCATGCCCTCCTCCAGGGGATCTTCCCCACCCAGGGATCGAACCCGCATCTCTCAGTCTACTTGTACTGGGAGGCGGGTTCTTTACCACTAGGCGTCACCTGGGAATCATTCACTCTTTAAAAAGTATTTGTTGTATACCTGGTTCAAATTTCACCAGGTGTCCTGCATTTTTATTTACTAAATTAGACAGACTTAACTGACATCACCTGAGGCTACTCCCTTGGTTGACAAATTCAATTACAGCCCAGGGGATGGGGAGGAAACATCACTAGTGAGTCTGCTGCTGCTGCTGCTAAGTCGCTGCAGTCGTGTCCGACTCTGTGCGACCCCATAGACGGCAGCCCACCAGGCTCCCCCGTCCCTGGGATTCTCCAGGCAAGAACACTGGAGGGGGTTGCCATTTCTTTCTCCAATGCATGAAAGTGAAAAGTGAAAGCGAAGTCACTCAGCCATGTCTGACTCTTAGCGACTCCGTGGACTGTAGCCCACCAGGCTTCTCCGTCCATGGGATTCTCCAGGCAAGAGTACTGGAGTGGGGTGCCATTGCCTTCTCTGACTGGTGAGTCTAGTGATCTGAAATGCCTCAGTAGGAAATTCCCTGGCAGCCCAGTGGGTAAGACTCTGCATTTCCACTTCAGGGGACTTGGGTTCAATACCTGGTCAGGGAATTAAGAACCCGCATGCTTTGGGGCTAGGGCCAAAAAAAACCTCAGCAGATTTTTCTTGCTGTCACTCTTGATGTTGGTTTCACTGCAGAGGGCACCGTTATCTTTGTTCCCATCACCCTCTCCCTGCAGTGGGGTATTGTCATTTTCTTCCTGTTGACCAGGAGAGAGGCCCCGTGATCACCCTTCCCTGCCCTTTCCTGCCCACCATGGGAGCCATGCCCCAGTTTAGCTGTGTTTTGTATCCTACTTGTCTTGTTCTCTGAGGACCCATGTGCCTAGACGGGTTTTCCAGAAAGCATAGGCCATATGGTATCCAAACAAAAGAGCTGCATTCAACAGCCTGCAATTCTTCACGACTCCAGGCTGTTGTGATCAGCCACCAGGGGGCGAGGTGGAGCCATAGGATCTAAGAAGAGCTTTGTCGTTTAGTGGCTAAGAGGTTTCTGACTCCGCAACCCCATGAGCTATATCCCGTGAGGCTTCTCTGTCCCTGGAATTCTCCAGGCAAGAATACTGGAGTGGGTTGCCATTTCCTTCTCCAGGGGACCTTCCCAACCCAGGGATGGAACGCACGTCTTCCTGCTTGGCAAGCAGATTCTTTAGCCACTGAGCCACCTGGGAAGCCCCTATCAGAGGAGGCCTTTTCTGGGACCCCAGGCTGGAGGTGGGGGTGCCCAGCCCAGGTCCTGGACATGTTCCTTCCAGCAGGTGTGAAGCCCAAACCTGAGGAAGTCTTCTGGTCAGTCCTGAAAAGTCAGTCGTGGGTCCCCTGAAGGGGAAAGACAGGAAGGTGCCCAGTGGCAAGTGGGGTGAGCAGGGGTCATGTGAGCTCTGGGGGTCCTGCTGGGCCTCAGACAGCAGAGGGGCCCTGGGTGAAAGGGTGTGGGGGCACCTGGGCTGGTCTGAGGTCACTCCAGCGTCAGGGCCGGGTGGGCCCAGCAGCACCTGGCTGGGCCGGCGCTGGAGTGCCTCCCAGATCCTGGTGAGAGCAGGGGCTCCTGCGGCGTGTGGACAGGGGTCAGCTCTGCTGTGTGGGAGTAGAAGCTAAGGGCCGATAGGGCAGGCGGTGTGTGTCAATAGGGCTTGGTGCTGGCTAGGCAGGGGCTGAGAGCTGCAGGAGGGGTGTGAGTTGGGGGTGGAAAGGGGAGCCAGGGGCCATCTGCTGGCCTGAAGAGGGGCTGTGGTAGCGGCATAGGAGAGGGGAGCAGGAGGCAGTTTGCTGAGACTTGATTCAGGAGGGAAAGCTCACGTCAGATCCTAAGACCAGACGGCAGCCCTGGGCATGGGGTGAAGCCGAGGGAGACCAGGAACTCTAGCGTGGACCTGCTAGGTGAGGCAGTCTTCCGGATATTTAAGTAGAACAAATATGCACAAAATCACGCAAGTTAAATTTAAGAACCTAACGTTACATTTCCAGCACCTCCCCCAAAGCTCCCTCGGAGGGGACTTCCCTGGTGGTCCAGTGGTTAATGCTCTGAGCTTCCACTGCAGGGGGGTGTAGGTTCCATCCCTGATGAGGGAACTAAGATCCTGCATGCCGCTTGGGGTACAGCTGGGATTTTTAAAAGGCCCCGCCCCCCGACAGGCAGTGATCCTCCCAGGTGGCAAAAGAACACACCCGCCAATGCAGGAGACCCAAGAGACCTGGGGTCCATCCCTTGGGTCGGAAAGATCCCCTGGAGGAGGGCATGGCAACCCACTCCAGTATTCTTGCCTGGAGAATCCCATGGACAGAGGAGCCTGGTGGGCTACAGTCCACGGGGTCACACAGAGTTGGACACGACTGAAGTGACTTAGCACACACACCCTGCCTCTGGAGATCTTCCCCAGAGCGCTCAGAAAGAGGTGCACACTCAGAACCAGACCTTGGTTACCTACACCATGGAGGAGGTAATGTATGTGGACAGGGCTTCAGTGATGGGTCAGTCATTGATGGAGCCCTTTCGGAGGCTTGTCCCTGTGGACACAGCAAGGTCTGAATAGCACATTACAGCCGTGTGTGTCTCCAGGCTCACTGGTCCCACCTGCCCATCTGAGAACCAGATTTGAGCTGACAGGTGGCTCACTAGCTCCCTTTGCTTGGCAGACCCTGACTGGAGGACACTGATGGCTGCAAGGAGAGATGCGGAGCTGAGAACTGGTCACCGCTGTGAAAATCGATGGGGCCTAGCAGCCCTGCGGGTAACATACAGGTCACCTCACCTCTCTGAGTGTCAGTTTCCCTCTCTCAGACTCACTGGGCGGAGCTGTCATGTGGATTAAAGGAGACTCTGATCCAGGGTTCAGCAGGTATCAAGTGCTATAAATGCAGCACTCTTGGGCTGCCAGGCCTGGAAGGACCCTCAGAGGAGGGTGTGCCCAGGTCCCCAGGGGACAGAGGGTGATGCCCCAGCCAACCAGTGAACACCAGAGCAGAGGTTAGAGCCTGACCCCTGAGGCTTAACACAGTTTAGAAATCAATGACAGGCCCAAAATGGAGTCCCTAGTGCTAAGCCGCACCAAACTGAGGTTTTAATACCTAACCTCTTGGCAGCTTCTACCTCTCTCAGGTCTGGAATGCTAAACCAGTCAATCTGGAATTTCCTGGTCACCATCAGTGACGTACTCTTCCTGATAGACCTCATTTGCTCTTTCATTAAAAAAATTAATAATTATTTTTAATTTTGGGGCTGCACCATTTGGTTTGCTGGATCTTAGTTCCTCGACCAGGGATTGAAGCTGAGGCCCCAGTGGTGAAAGAGCCCAGTCTCAACCACTGGACCATCAAAGAATTCCTCATCGGCTCTCTCCTCGTTCCTGGTCCCTTCAGCCTTTGAAGGTCTCCAATTTTGTACAACTCTTCGGAACGCCTTTCTAAATATTTGCTTCTGTATGACCATGCTTGGTCTTCGTTGGTGCACGCGGGCTCTCTCTAGTTGCGGTGCGCGAGCCTCTCGCTGCGGGGGCTTCTCCGGTTGCAGAGCAGGGGCTCCAGGCTGCCTGGGCTTGGTGGTTGCGGTTCCTGGGCTCTAGAACACAGGCTCAACGGCTGTGACGCAGGCGCTTGGTTGCTCCATGGCAAGTGGGATCTTCCCGGATCAGGGGTTGAACCTGTGTCTGCTGTCTTGGCAGGTGGACTCTTGACCACTGAGCCACTAGGGAAGCCCCGGAACTCCTTTCTGTTTGCCAGGTGGGATGGTGCTTGACTCATGTTCAGTTCANCCACAAGCTGAGCTAGGGAGGTATATGAAAGGAGCAGATTTTGGGGAGCTGTGGGGGAGCAGTCGTAAGTTTGATATTGGACTATGAAGTATTTATTAGACCTATGAGTGGACAGGTAGTTGGATGAGGTGATCTGCAGTCTGTGGAGAGGTCTTGGCTAAAGCTGAACATTTCTGAAGCATTGTAGATGGAATTTAAATCCATGAGACTATAGGCTCTCCTGTAAGGGACAAGCATAGATAAAGAAGTCTGAGAACAGGGCCCTGGAGCAGCAACACTTCATGTCAAGGAGATGAGAAGAGGCTGACCAAAGAGGGGCCACTGAGGTAGCAGGAGAACAAGGGAGGGTGGGATCCCAGAGGCCAAAGGAAGAAAGAGTTTCAAGAAGGAGTTGATCAGGGGCCCCTGATGGGTTGAGAAAGGGGAGGACTGAGACTTTAGATTTAGTCATAGAAATTACACTGGAGACGCGACAAGAACTGCATTGGTAGAATGGTGGCAATGGCAGCCTGATTACAGTGAGCTTAAGAGAATGTGTGAGGAGAAGAATTAGGGGAAAGAGGTAGAGATGTTGCTTTGGAGGAGTGTTGATGTAAAGCAGAACCAAGAATATGGGGTCTCAGCCCGAGGGAAATTGGGGATTGAGGGAAGTTTTTGTTGTTTGTTTTTAAAGTAGGAGATATTATGGCATTTTTTTTTTATTGGTGTAATGATTTGATAGGATAAATTTGATCCTGAAGGAGAGCATAGCTGCCTATTCCAGTATTCCTGCCTGGAGAATCCCCATGGACAGAGGAGCCTGGTGGGCTACAGTCCATGGGGTCACAAAGAGTCGAAGACAACTGAGCGACTAAGCATAAACTTGATGATGTGGGAGAGAGAGAAAGCAGTTACTGGTTCTGTTCTCTCTCTTGAACAGAAGAGAGAGTGCAATATAATGCACAAGGCAGGGATGGGGCCTTAACTAGGAGAGGAACACAAGGGATGTGGGTTCAAATATAAGTAGGTCAGTAGTTGGGCTTGTGGGTAATAGATGTGGACATGCTTTTCTGATTGCTTCTATTTTTTTTCAGTGAAATCAGAAGCAAGACTCATCTGAGAGTGAGGATGGGGGAGAAAGTTTTGGAGGTGTGAAGAGACAGGAGAAGGTACGAAGTAGTCATCTTGAAGAGCGAATGGACTAGAGAGATGGGGTAGAGTTGCTAGACAGCACTGAGAACCCACTTGAGTTTAAACTGAGGCCAATCAGGATGGTGCTTTATTTATTTATTTATTTTGTTAGTCACATTCAGCTTCATGGATATAGGTGGAGAACTGGACGCTACCAAGGTTGGGGTTTTTAGCAGGCACATATGGAATAAGGGAGGAGAAGATTATAAAACAGTGTGACTAGTCACGGAATTGAAGTTTGATTAGGAAGGAAGCAAGGAAGTAAGAGGAGTGAAGGACGTAGTTTTAGGATGAAGGTGTAGGACCATTGGAGTGTAGATCCTGGAGTTGCTGAAGCGTGGATGGAGTCAGAAACCTAGAGAGAGTGAGCTACAAAAGTGTGGAGAATGAGGTGTTGGAAACTGAGTTTATAGAGAACATCCAAGTATAGCTAAGACTAAGACTAACTGGGGGTTTGGTGGCCAAGGGAGCTAAAGGACAAGATCATTGGAGGAGAGGAGGTCAGGTTACAGGATCTGAGATTCAAGAAAGATCATCTATATGGGAATTGAAATTAGTAAGAAGTACAACATAAGTAGGGTTGGAGAGAGTGATGACATGTCAGGTGCTAAATCTTCAGGAAATGTGGAAAAGTGACGTGGGCATTTGTAGATGAGTGCAGCAAGGCAGGGTGCAGCAAGACCAGTGGCATGATCTGCAAAGCTAGGAGGTATTAAGGAGCAAATAGATAGTGGCTTAGAAGTGGCAGTGGAGAATAAGGAGGATACCTGCCTGTCTCCAGGCCCAGGGCTTCAAAGGGTGTGAGAGAGAAAGAGAGAAGCCTGTAGGGAAACAATGTTCTCATCCAGGTTTCGGGTGGAGTAAGAAGGGGAAGGTGATATTCAGAAAAGTTCAAGATGTCATTTATTAATAGTATTCATAAGCTGGTACAGTTGGGAAACTGTTGACTATTTTGGTGTATCAAGAATGTTTAATCAAATAGAAAATTAAAGGGAAACATGAAATTGGTGCTCTAATAAATGATTCTTCCTTTAAAATAGTCATTAATTTCTAGGTAAAGTAAAAGCATAATCCTTTCAACACGCTGTTTTTTTGCCTGAGGTTCTTCCTACCTACCTACTTGCGAACCTCCATCAGCTTCTCCTCAGAGAGAGGTTAAAGGTCCTGAGAGGGGTACACTGTTATTGATAGAGTGACAGTTTTGCAGAAACAAAAGAGAGCCTGATCCTGAGCACAAGTTGAGGTTTTAGAGTATGGGCATAGGTTGGCAAACTGTGTGAATGGATCTAGGAGATGGGGAATTGAAGAACTTTCCATCTGATGGCTTCTATTTTCTCTTTAAAATAGGGAGCAAAGTCACCTGCTTAGTGTGATTTGAGAGCAGATAGGGTTTCGTAGTTTGACTCTGCTTCGATGTAGAATAGGAGCTAGTTCACTTGTTAAAGAAAGAAACATTTTTGGACAAATGATGAAATCTGTTAGAACTCACTTTATAAAGCTGCCAGTCTCTCTAGTTTAATGACCTTATCTAGAAGTCTCATCATACAGAGTGTAGGAATGGAGGAATCCAATATGTGGATTGATTCAGACTGGGGTTTGTGTGCAGAAATAGAATAAAAAGATGAAAGGTCGAGAACTTGAGGAGCCCAGTAAGCTGAAGTGTGAAGGAATATACAATAGGGTATAGTCAAGGTATGGAAGATAGTGGAGACAGAGGAGAAAGGAGAAAACTCAGTGTTTTGGAGATCCAGATGTAGCCTAATATGTTAGGATAAGGTCATGAGATATCCAGAAAGATATCAGGGAATGGAAGATTCAGGGAATGTGAAGTTGGAATTTAAGATTTCAGATGTGGCACAGTTCCAGATATGACAGAAATCTAGGCTATGGCTTTTGAAATGTCTGGCACAGTGACGGAGGTAATCATTGAAGTTAAGGAATTCGAGATGCTAATAGATGCTAGAGGATTAGATGGCTCGTGCACTTGTGGACATGTCCAAATGTATATTGAAGTCACTAGATGTATTGACAGGGACTGGGATCCAGAAGAACTTGGTTGACAAAGTCTTGAATGAATGAAGAGCAGTTCTGAGGAGACAGATGACTGATGGGGTTAGAGGGTGATCTGGCTGGATGGTGGAGCCTCCTAGTAGCAGTATTCTGTATGTGTACCTGTGACCAGAACAGTGAGCTGAGATCAAGATTCTAGTGTATTTGTGTATGTCATTTTTTCCTCCAATCGTAACAGACATGTATTTATTTCTTCTGCTGTTACTTCTTATCCACTTATTAGCCCTTGTTGAGTTTAACAGCTGATACGTTTAATTTCTCCATGGAGATTAATAAGATTGGTTTCCTGGGGCAGGAGGAGTTAGACATTCGAACACTGCAAACCAAAAATCGCAAACTGGCAGAAATGCTGGATCAACGGCAGGCCATCGAAGATGAACTCCGTGAACATATTGAAAAACTGGAGCGAAGACAGGCCACTGATGATGCCTCACTATTGATTGTCAACCGGTACTGGAGTCAGGTAGTAGCTTGTTAATTTACTCAGGTTTTGGTTTGAGCACTGTAGTTCTCCTTAGCCTTCTCTTTCTTTCCAAAGTTGCTTCCTTTTGTGTCTTCATAACTGTACCTCCTCTGCTCTAGTTTGATGAAAACATCCGTATCATCCTTAAGCGTTATGATCTGGAGCAAGGTTTGGGAGACCTACTCACAGAGAGAAAAGCCCTTGTTGTGCCCGAGCCAGAACCAGACTCTGATAGCAATCAAGAACGGAAAGATGACCGAGAGAGAGGTGAGTGTTCGTGACAAGTTTACCACTGCGTGCTTTCTGGGTGTTTGAAGTAGGGCTTCACTTTGAGGCTCTCCATCTGAGGGGAAAAGGTAGATTTTGATATGTGCAGTTTTATAATTTTAGGGGCTTCTTTTTTCCCCCTGTGTCCTCAGGGGAAGGGCAAGAGCCAGCTTTCTCTTTCCTTGCTACTTTGGCCAGCAGTTCCAGTGAAGAGATGGAATCTCAGCTGCAGGAGCGCGTGGAGTCCTCCCGCCGAGCCGTGTCCCAGATTGTGACCGTCTATGATAAACTGCAAGAAAAGGTGGAGCTCTTATCACGGAAGCTGAACAGTGGAGGTGAGGCAAAACCCGAGAGGCGGGGAGCAGAGGGGGAGGAATAGGAACTCACCTTTGTGTGTGTTTGTAGTTTTCAAACTTAGCATGATTATTATTTTCAAACTTCTATCTTTATTTTTAATTAAATGTCTTAAAGTCAGTTTTAATCTGTTCTTGTTTTTTGTTTTTCTGTAATCTCTTGTTATTTTCAAACAAAGTTGGCTCAGGTTTTAGAATTGTTAGATCTCAGTGTTTAAAAAGGTAAAACAAGATACATGAATGGAAAAGTGTCTATTTGAAATAAAACTTCTATTTTATGTTACTGTTCAGAGTTAATGCAGATACTTACATTTGTATAGTGTAGTTAAGTAGTTGTGTAGCTGCTGCTGCTACGTCACTTCAGTCGTTTCTGACTCTGTGCGACCCCATAGACGGCAGCCCACCAGGCTCCCCCGTCCCTGGGATTCTCCAAACAAGAACACTGGAGTGGGCTGCCATTTCCTTCTCCAGTGCGTGAAAGTGAAGTCACTCAGTCATTTCCGACTCTTAGTGACCCCATGAACTGAAGCCTACCAGGCTCCTCCATCCATGGGATTCCCCAGGCAAGAGTACTGGAGTGGGGTGCCACTGCCTTGCATCTTATTAAATCTCCTGACTTCATGCTTTAAATAATAATCATGGTCTAGTTGTAATATTTTAATTTCTCTGATTATCATGAAGATGTTTAACCTTTCATTTCTGAGAGAGATATTTCAAATATAATGGAGGTTGAATCACTGGCTAGGAAAAAGAAGAATTTTCTTACTCTGTACTTTTGTTTTTAAAGATACATAGGCCAAGTTAATCGATAGAATTAGAAGCCAGAGGCATATTAAGGACTTGGTAAAATTTTGTGGTCCAAAGTTTCTTTTGTTTTTCTAATAGTGTGTTTGTGTGTTTCTGTATTTTATAATTTATAACGGATACTTGTTTTAAGATATGCAAATCAGAAGTCACAGAAGTCCTCCCATCTTACTTTTCCAGAGAGAGCCGTTGTAAATAGTACTCTTTGTGTCCTCCCAGACTTTTGTGCTCATATGTTATAACAGCTATGGCTCTTGGTGCACTGTCTTGCCTTACTCTTTGTTTCTCCATTTTCTTGCCCTGTTTCTGGTGTCTGGTTGGAGCTTATATAGTGGCGAATGAATGGCTATAAATCTTCCCTGTCATCTAATGTAAGCTGAGTTGTGTGTTACTCCTTTCTCCCTTAGCTCTACTTGAATAGTTAGGAGGTATTATTAAACAATATGCACATGGATATACCATATGTATTATGGTATATCCATGTGCCTGTTATATCAGACAGAATGCCATATGCAGAGGCTGTCATTGATAAACTTGATTTTATAAATGAACATCAAGAAAGGAATTATTGTGTTTAAAAAGGAACTAAAGAGTAGTGCATTAAATGGTACTTTAAAATTATGCCTTTTGATGGCATGCATTTTAAGGTAGAGGTCAAGGTAAAAAGTAAAAACATTCAGTACAAGTTACAAACTGCTAAGCTGCTATTATTTATAACATGAAAGATGGTTGCCATTGATTAGCTGAATGTTCTAATAGACAAAGATGCGTGAAGTGTGAATTGTAGCATCAACTCTTAACTTTTGGCGGTTCATTTTTCTCTTATGTTTATTTGGCCCTTGACTCAATTAAATTGCATTTATCAGCTTGTTTATTAAATCACTAAATGTTTATTGAGCTCTTATTATATTCTGGGCTCTGTTCTCAATATCTTAGGATATTAAGAGGACTAAAATTCAGCCCCAAGTTCTTACCTTAGGTTTTGAATCAGAATCACTTTTGAGAGATTTTGGCGCATACTGTTTTTTGCCCTGCCCATGTGTATTCTTATTTAGTAGGTATAGGACGAGTCCTAGGTAAGTATCTAATTTTAAAGTTTCTCCAGGTGACGCTGACAGGTAATCTTGGTTGAAAAACATGAAAACCACTACATGACTGACCTGTGTCACATTTCTAAGAGTGATGCCAATTTTCCTTCTTGATAACTGTCTCTAGGATCAGTATCACCTGAGAGGATTTCAGCTATAGTATTTATGACTTTAATTGTAAACATACTAATTTGGTATGTTAAGTTCTATAGGTGTACTTCCTTCTTTGTAAATAACACTATACATTTAAATTCTTGAGCCTCCAGAGTACATCTAGCATAGTATTCCACAATATGATAAGGAATCCTATGCTCTTGTCTTTATTCTTCATGATTTTATAGATGCCCATTTGAACAGTGAAATTGCTGCTCTCTGCTGTACCCTTCCCTTCTCTGCCAATAGAGAGAGGCTTCATGTCGCTATTAGTGAATACTAGGAATTTGTGATGGGAGAAGGCGATGGCACCCCACTCCAGTACTCTTGCCTGGAAAATTCCATGGGTGGAGGAGCCTGGTAGGCTGCAGTCCATGGGGTCGCTAAGAGTGGGACGTGACTGGGCGACTTCACTTTCCCTTTTCACTTTCATGCATTGGAGAAGGAAATGGCAACCCACTCCATTGTTCTTGCCTGGAGAAGCCCAGGGACGGTGGGCTGCCGTCTATGGGGTCGCACAGAGTCAGACATGACTGAAGCGACTTAGCAGCAGCAGCAGGAATTTGTGATAGCCTTAGAAAACAGAATTTTACTACTATGAAGTCTGAGACTAATTAGAGATACTCTGTCTTGTCTACAAGTCTAAAATGCAGTTTTTGGGGGTGACTGTTCCTTATCTGAATAAAGTTATAGGACCCCCTCCATTTTTTTTTAACAAGACATTTTGGTTTCATAGAAAGGGATGGGTGTTAGGTGACCTTGCCTCTGTCTACCTCTGCAGAAGCACAAGGTTGACTGATTTTCTGAAGCAAGGGCTTTAATGAGGACTAGGCCCTCTGAGCATGCCTGGGTACTTAATCTGTCGTGGGAAGATCTTAAAAGCCAGCTATTTCTTGAAGTTTCCAGGAAAGTGAAGTGAGCTTGCACATGAATGCTTTGGCGGGATAGACAGTTGTAAAATGTGACACCATAGCTGCTAAACTAAAGTACAGTTCTTCTCCCTCAGACAATCTGATGGTGGAGGAAGCAGTGCAGGAGCTGAATTCCTTCCTTGCACAAGAGAACGCGAGGCTCCAAGAACTGACAGACCTCCTTCAGGAGAAGCATTGCACCATGTCTCAGGAGGTACCTAACCAGAAAGCAGGCTGCGGGTTCCAGTGGGCTGTGCCAGGCGTTGACTCAGAGTACTGAGGACTTTAAAGGTCACCTTACTCTGCAAAGCCTGCTTTGATATTTTGAAGGGCGGGTTAAAGCAACCAGCCCTGAGAAATCAAAACCCGAGGAAAGGTTTAAGGGAAGGAAGGAATCGAATGTTTCTCCTTGACTTTGTTTAAATAGACATTATGAGATTTTAGTTTTTAGGAAGACCTGCCATCATGAAGTTTTGCAAAACAACACACCAAAGCCCCAAATATTAAATTAGTCCAAAAGACCATGTACAATGTTACTGAGGAATGGGTTGGTAGACATTTATCTGAGAAAGAAACAGTAAGAAATACTGTATTTATGACGATTTATGAACTTGAGAAATGTGGGTTTTTAGTCCAGACTTGAACACACATAGTGCCATAAGCAAACTGTGTCAAGATTTGGGTGTTTATTTATATAAAATGACTGAGACAAAGTGGTGATAAGCCTTGTGCTGAAATTTGACCTACCTTAGTTGGGCCACCCAACTCTTATGCTTATAAATTGATAGTTACCATGTATTTAGTGCCTGGCACTTAAGTACTTTATGAGTATTATCTCCCATGGTCAAATAACTCTCATCTTATAGCTAAGGAAACACTTTCAGAGAAATTGGTGACTGGTCTGAGGGCATACAGCCAGAAAGTGATTGGACTGTGATTCACATGTTGGTCTGTTTAACTTGAAAGCCCATGTTCTTCATATACCCTGTTTCTGAAACTCCAGTGCCAAGGTGCACGCTGGGCTGGTTGCATGGGAATCATCTGAGAGGTTTAATAATACTTCTCATCAGTCTTCAAAGGGGTTGTAGTATCAGTTCAGTTCAGTCGCTCCGTCGTGTCCAACTCTTTGCGACACCATGAATCACAGCACGCCAGGCCTCCCTGTCCATCACCAACTCCCGGAGTTCACTTAGACTCATGTCCATCGGGTCAGTGATGCCATCCAGCCATCTCATCCTCTGTCATCCCCTTCTCCTCCTGCCCTCAATCCCTCCCAGCATCAGAGTCTTTTCCAATGAGTCAACTCTTCACATGAGGTGGCCAAAGTACTGGAGTTTCAGCTTTAGCATCATTCCTTCCAAAGAAATCCCAGGACCAGTCTCCTTCAGAATGGACAGG
>SJYV01047475.1:0-10467 GCA_006410875.1 Neotragus pygmaeus | reverse complement strand
AAAAAAAAAAAAAAAAACAGGCCATGTTTCTCACTCATATTAGCACAAAGGGTTACCTGTGTGCTGTTCTTAAAGAAAATTATTACAAGTGGTGGAAAAAAGGAAACGGCCATTTTCTTTTTATCTGAAGGGATAGATGTTCAAACAAAATGCTCTACTGAGGAGATGCTCAGGATTGGTAAATATGACAGGTGAATTTGAAAGGGAAAAAAACCCCAGCACTATACAAAGGAAAAGCAATGAGTTTCAGGACCTAAGTGGAGGAAAAGAATTATAATAACACTGGCTTTAATACCTATAGGTCTTTATGATTAGCTATTCTATGTGGTTAGCAGTGATCTAATGATCTAGCCAATGATCTTTTCAAATTTACCATATGTCTGGGGTCTCCTCATCAGAAAATGTTAGGGGCTCACATTTGGACTTCCATAGAAATTAATTAGTCCTCTTCTGTTACATGTTTTCCCAAGACTTTCCAGTGTTTGTCACACAAACTTTTACTGCAATCCTTCCTTATCCAACATTCCCACATTCTGTTTCCTTGCTTTTTTCCCTTAAAGAATGCGATTGCCATGGCACTTTCATTTCCTGTCTTGTCAGTTAAGATCACTGCCATGCTGTGAATGGGATAACATTACACCATGACACCTCCTCCCTCTAACACGGAGGGCATCATGTATGTTGCACCACACAGCTGCTTCCTCCCTTACTCTATTTTCTGGAAGACCAAATCTTTCAGACTTTGATAAGTTCCTCCCACACCTAGTTCACACACAATCAAAATGTTCCTGCCGAGAAGCAAATATCTTCTGACCTTTTGTTTCTTACGTAGGTGCCTTTAACTTATTTTACAGTTGTTAATGTGATCATCCAAAAACCACTATTAGTCAGACTAAAAACTTCTCTATATTCAAATTTCAGTATGTATTAAGTATATACTACATAGCAATACTACATACTACAAACCAAACTTCAAAGAGGGTAAGTGACTTGCTTAAGATCATATGGTTAGCAAATGTGAAAACAATTATTCCATCACAGGATTGTCTTCCTCTAAGTCCAGGGTCCCACTATTCTTCAAATATCTAGAGAAGTAAGTTATAATACTGAATTTTAAGTTCACTATGCAATTACAGTACAAACAAGCTGCACTAACAGGAGAATACGGGCTTTCCAGGTGGCTCAGCAGTAAAGAATCCACCTGCAAGGCAGGAGACATGGATTCAATCCCTGGGTCAGGAAGATTCCCTGGAGGAGAGCATGGCAACCCACTCCAGTATTCTTGCCTAGAGAATCCCCATGGGCAGAGGAGCCTGGCAGGCTATAGTCCATAGGGTCACAAAGAGTCAGACACAACTGAAGCGACTTAGCATGCACGCACATGCTGGAGAATATACTAAACTGGAGAATATGAAGTCGGAATAGCCTGAATTCAAATTCTAATTTGATGGCTTATTAGCCATGAGATTGTAGGCGAGTCCTCCTCATTCTCTATAGAGACACCACCGACTCAAAGAAACATTGTAAGGTTTAAATGTTATAAAACATGTAAAATGCCTAAAACAGTATTTGGCATATAATCATTATTTTAAAAACAATAGTGGTATTGACTTTAAATCATAGAGACTGAAAGTTGTTGTATTAAAATACTACATTTCCCAAAGTCAGAGAACTAGTCGCAGAATCCCTTAGTATCATCTGTAAAAATGAAAATGAAACATTATCAAGAGCTTGCTATGAATAGAAAAGCTACAGAAGTTTTGCAGTCTTAAAATGTAATCGGAAATAAATCTGTCCTATGATTAAAACTTCTATCTGATTCCTGACAATGCTCATTACATGGTCAAATCTGATTGGGCTGGTTTCTTTCTATTTACCAAAATTTCTTTGCCATAGATTGTGCTGCCAATTATTTTTATAACAGATTTTAATGATATGTAGTATTATTGCTTTTCCTTTCTCAGTGTTTATGACCTAAGTGTCTATTTTCTTCTTTTGCTCTTTCATGGTACTTTTATTCTCATATCACTTCCAGCAGTAGAACAGCACTTTGATATACACTCATGGTGAAACACTTATGATAGCTGCTCATTATTAGTGGTCTCTGACCACATGCTTCAAATAAGCTCAGAAATCTAGAGAATGGCCAAGTGCAGAAGACCATGCAGAAAGTAAATGGTGGGTTTTTTTTTTTTTTGGTTCTGAAATAAGGACTGTTTTCTTCCTGTGAATGTACTCATTATCATGTTATAAATAAATGGCTACAAAATGTTTTGTTAAAATTAGACTAAAGCTATGCATCTTCTCAATTAGTATTCTGGAAATTAATCGAATATTTTGCAGATCAAATATGTGGTATTTTTACAATACGTATAATCCACACATGATACAAAAATTTTGGTGTCCCACTGGGGACAAAAGTGATACCATTTTGGAAAAATGGTCCTTTTTTCATTCATTATTTTTTTCAAATGAAAATAGTAGACCCCTGTTGAATTTAAAAATACATAGTACACTGAGTTGTGTACTTTAAGGTGATCAGTAAATGTCACTCATATATACCTCATGGCAATAAGACTCCTGCCTCTATCAGATAATTAATCTCATGCTTATCTTTGTATTCATTTCCTTTGCCTCTGCTGCAGCCATCTTTTTTCCCTTTTCTCTAAAATGTTCGAAAGCGAATATATAAATTACAGTCAGTTGACTTCATTATGAATAGCAAATATTAACTGGTTCCCTTTTTTCCTTCGCAGAAAAGAATGTCCACTTTATTGTTTTTGTAATACCAGATTATCCTGATGTACTGGCACTGCTCAAAACAGCATGCTAGTAAATACGGCACGGGGGTCATTGACATTCTCAGTACATTCCAATGTAACAGCACAGCATAAAGTTTTATCTGTATTATTATAAAGGACACAG
Organism: Neotragus pygmaeus; assembly: GCA_006410875.1. Taxonomy (NCBI): domain Eukaryota; kingdom Metazoa; phylum Chordata; class Mammalia; order Artiodactyla; family Bovidae; genus Neotragus; species Neotragus pygmaeus. The sequence goes on along the minus strand of SJYV01047475.1, from coordinate 7,542 downwards.
ACTGAGTTTTATTGAAAGGGCTTTGTGAAGCATGGCATGATTATAGGCAACATGGACTTGACTACGCTTTCCACATGATTTTACTTTTAAGTGTGCTTGCTCTTTAATATAAACACAGCATCTAATTAATGACTGAAGGTGGCTTCTATATTTTCACGTAATATTCAGCTGCTTGTATCTCTCTTAAGGAGTTTACATTTTGCTATCAGTGCCGTAGATGCTTCAGTCAACGGTGGACTTCGAAAAGGATATTTGTACTTCTCGTGGTCGTATCACATCCATCACTCTATTCCATTAAAAACCATGTAAGTGTCTGAAAAGCACGACCACCCACATGGCATGCAGAGGACAATGGCAAAGAGGCTTGAGAACATCTTCCAGGCAACAAATCACACAAACAAGACCTCTATGTTAATAATGCATTCATTTACTAATAATTAATCAAAAAGGAACATTCTTTAACACGAATTAACCAAAAAAGTGGCTGGCTTGGCTAATAAAACAAAACATTATAGTGCAAATTTATTGATAATTTTCTCATAAACCATCTATTTACTAGTCACCTATAAATAAAAGCTTAGCTTTAAAAAAAAAATCTATCTATATATCATGAACTCTTTAAGCAAATAATCTGTAACAAAGATACCCAGATATTCTTCAGAAACACTTGACTTTCCCAAGTATATTCTAGATTCTGAAACTATAGCGATTTAATCCCCCTCTAACAAGAAATTAACGTGAATCAAATTCACTACAAAGACATATCAAAATTAAGGTAGTCTGAAAATTACAGCAATTAAATGCAGCATTGCTCATTAGAACAATTAAAAACATTTCCTCTCTGGAGATTAAAATTTTTTTTTCCAGTTTAGGGGTATTGGGGGCATAAAGAATGAGATGGCGCACACACAAACGGGCATATAAACAATTAATTAGGAAAGCCAATTTAAGGAAAATGAGCATTAAGATCCTTTTGAAAACCACCATATCATAATTACAATCAGTTTCTCTCCCAGTTGCTTAGGGGGCAATGTGTAAATGTACATTTCCCCCCATTGCCTACTTATGAAAAAAATGTTCATTATTCAACCCTCTTTTCTGAAGAGGAAATATGTATGCATTAATATAAATATGATTATGGATTTTTATTAACAGTATACCGATTTCAAAATTGCCTAAAAAAACCTGATTTTGAATTGGGTGTTTTAGGTGGTAAACCATGGAAATGTCAACTTTGATTTGAGCTAACAAAAAGGAATTTAGAGGATGGATAAGCTCCAGGACCTTTGAATTAAATGAAAGACCAGAACACTCCACAGAATGTCTGCAATAACAGTCTCTACAGAAAATTATGAGGAACTACATAAATCCACCCTCTTCCTCTTCACACAGGCTCATTAAAGCTGTACTGGCTCTCTGGGCAGCTATAATTCTGCTGACTGATACCCTGGAATCACCCTGTCAATACCCAGTGGTGTGCTGCCTCTCCAACTATCTCTGCCCCTAATATTCCTCTCTTTGATGGGATTTGCTGACCTTTAATCTGATGCTAGTTTACTCTCATCACTGAAGTGTAAGTCGGAGAGCAATAAAACGGCAACCTCACTGATTCAAAAGGGAGAGCTAAAGCCTGCTAACTGTGAATCTAACCTTTCGTAATGGCTCGCTCTTAAAGGAGGAAGCATGAAGTGGAAGGCAGCTAAAACAAACAATGTGTAATTCTGAGCACAAGATTTATTAGAATCCCTTTTGCATGGGTATTACAAGAGGACATCAGGGCTGTAAACAAAAGAGACACAAATATTTGCAAGGGAGATCAAAGTCCTGGTCAGAATACCCTTCTATGCCAATACAAATCTCAACAAGAGCTGTGCTATAGGAAATCAAACAGTGTTAGAGGAATGAAAAAAACCTGGGATAACTCCAGGTGGATGTGAACAACACTGGAGTAATATCATCATCATTAAAAATAAGATGTTTTTCTGTGATGAGGTATGAGACTATAGTGACTGAAAAACCAAAAACTCACATTCATAATGGGTCCTGAGGAATTCAAAGAGCTTGTGAAAATTAAATGCTTCCAAATGATTTGCAGTATAGTTTTAAAGGTAGGTTAGTGGAGGACAGAGGATCCAGGCATGCTGCAGTCCATGGGGTCGCAAAGAGTTGGACACAACTTAGCTACTGAACAGCAGCAACAAATAAGACCTCATATTTATTGAGTGCTTCCTAAGTGTCAGGGCAGGCTCAAAGTGGTTTACTTGTATTAACCCATTTAATCATCTTAACAATCCCAAGAAGTAAGCACTATTATTATGCCCACTTTTATTATCATGAAACTGAGGCCATGCTCATGGCCACCCAACTAGGCAGTGAACGAGCCAGGATTGACCCTGGATAGTCGAGTTTACAGCTTGAACTCTTCACCACTTTTTGTACATATTATGTTAACAGAACATAAAGATAGAGTAACTGCCTAAAAGGAACATCCATCTTTATTTTACTTTTGTACTTTTTTAAGAGCTGGTTCTGGATCATTTAAAAAATATCCTCACTAAAAGACTCTTACTTCGTTTGTGAGTTATCAAATGTGGTTTGTTTAATATTAGACAAATTATTTTGAAGGGATAAAAATTTTTTATGAATAACATAAATTATATTCTATAATTTTATTATATTTCTCCAAGTTAGTCTCTTAAAGATTATCATCAGGTATATTTTCTACAAATGTTGACAATTAGGAAGTGAGCAACTATTAATTTAAAAGGAGAAATAATGAAGTTTGAATATTTGACAGTGTCAAGCTGTACTCCTACAAAAACCAAATGTATCATTCCATGTTTTCAAACAGCAGGAAATTCTTGGCTCTTTAAAATAATTTGAAAGTGCATTCATTTTTTTAATCATCTCCTGAGGTTTCAACTGTTTGGCCAACAAGCTTGAAGGGCCACAGAGGGAATCACAAGTATATATAGATCAGTTTAACATCAACTAGTGGTGATAATCGAACAAGGCCCCCGTTCACCTGCCTGCACAAAGGCTGAGTGTCTTCCATTACAAATTAATCTGGTAAACAAAAAAAAGAATGATCTTTCAGGTTGCAAAACACATGAATCTATATAAAATATACACTAAATGCCAGAGCATAAACAAAGCGGAAGTTATTGCATAACAAATCTCTTCCAATCCTCTTGGGGAAAACAGAGTCTGACAGTATTAGGTTCTAACAGGTGCAGATAGCAGAAGAATTACTTATTCATTCTACCAGAAAGAAAAGGGATAATAAAAAGCATAATTTAATTTATAATTTATGTTTACAAGTGTTATTTTTAAGAGTTACAGTCTGCATTGCAGATTACTTGGTCTGGTTCAAGTTGACATGTTGCATCATAGAACAAGCCTGAAGGGTCTTCACAACATGTACAGTAATTAACACGTCATTAACACATTAACTAATACACATTCAACATCATCAATGTTAATAGCATAATAATTAACTTATTGTACATAGCACATAGCACCCTGGGCACTTTTCAAAATAAATTTGGAAATGCATACTTTCAAATATTTTAAAAGGTAGCTATTCATACGGAAGCATTTTTCATCAATAAGTGTTTTACTGTTGTATATGTGTGCTGTGTGTGTATTTTTAAAATGAGGCATATTTAGTTACCCTAGAAATTAAATCTCTATCTGATTCAAGCTGTACTGGTACAAAAATACAAAGAACAAAGACAAGCCTTACTCTGTGAAAGAACTAGTAATACATTAAAAATTTAATACTTGGCAGGTCAAATCTGGATACTCTCTGGTGAAGACAACCAATATTAATGAATCAGACTACAGAGTCATTGTCTGGGATCCCAAAGGAAACAATAATGCGAGTACAACAAATTCTTCTTAGAAAATCCAGCAAAACTACTTAACAGAATATCATTGGTCAATGCTCTGATTATAAATATGTTAAACCTTATATAATGTTTTTGAATATGCATGCAAGCTTGATCCAGTTTTAACTAAAATTTTACTCTGATTTTATTTTTCAGTTAAGGTCTTTGCAGTGAACATCTTTGCATAAACATGTGCCTCACCATTAACCTCTCTCCATATAAGAAATATTAATTTATTTTTTAAAATACAAGTTCTGTTTTATTTCCACAGTAGATTTAAAAGCTACAAATAAAGAAGTTTCTTCAAGAAATAGAAGATTTGGGTTTCTCTAACAACAAAGGTGATACAATTAAAAGAAGGGCAAAGAAAAGACAGCATCAGATGTCATGGCTCGAACAAGGATCCTGTCAGATCAGGTAGCCACTTTTCACAGTTGATCTGGAGAACTCTGAGTAGTAAATTGGTAACAAGAAAAGAGTGTGAAAGGATGAAATAAACAAAATAAACACATTAGATGTGGTCTACCAGGTGAACTTGAGTTAATTATTGCCCAGTTATGATTTTTAAAATTTTGAAACCATTATTGGAAGTGAGACCCTCTAGAAAACATAACTAACTGGTTAGTTGGCTCAGCTAACTACAGGGGTGCCACTATGTACCAGATGTCTAGTCTTTTCCTTTATACTCTTTCATTCATTCATGCTTTCACTCAACAACACTGTGCTAAACTTCTATAGCTGTTCAGCAGAAATTATTGATCACAACTAACTTCAGACTCCATTAAGAAGCAGCTATTTCAGAAATGCAATTTTGAAGTACAATTGCTAAATTTTAAATCAATTATCATATGTTATCTACTAAATTTTGTTGTACAAAATTTCTATATTCACTTAGCTTTTCCTATATATTCATATGTATTCAGATAAGATTAAATGCCAGATAATGAATATATAAATACCCTCTAAGAAAAGCATTTATTTTTAAGAACATGAAACATATCTATCTTTCTCATTATTTAAGTAAATTTTGTTACCAACTATCTTTGAGCTCCCTGGATCACTGGTGGTAGCAAGTAAACAACACCTCAATTTGAGATCAGAGACCTAGTGAAAATATTAGTGACCAAAAAGGTAGTAAGTTAAATTTCCTTCCAGTTTTAAAATTCTACAATTCTATAATAATGACCTTGCCTGCAAAAAAAACTAAGAAAAATACATAAGCTTTAAAAATATTTTAAGCCATCTTTTAGAAAAGGTTTAAGGACTCTCAGCTGTTATCTACTAACAGCTCTCTTAATATCTGGTTAGAGAAAGAATAAGTTCTAATTTAATCCTCAAACTGAACAAAATATCTCCCCTATTTAGTTCTTGGCCTATGGGAAGAACGTGAAAATAAAACACTTTACTTTTAAGCTTCTACCTTTTCAGGAATTAACGTTTTTAAAATATCAGTTATCTGATAAAATACATTCCACATTCTGCATATTGCTTAGGAGCTGTGTCTCTTTTTAAAAAGTATCAAGTCATATTTCGGGCACTAGTATTATGATATTAAAATACAAATATACTTGAGTGTACATAACTAGGATAAGACTCATTTGTTTTTACTACATCACTATTTGGGTGTGAAGCTACCTGCATGTAAAGGCTACACTGTGGGGTCTTCTACACTACATACAATTATGCTGGGGTCACCTGGGTTACAGGAAAAAGCCTGAAGTTTTAATCCGTCATTAGAATATTGCAGCCTGATTTTAACAATACAACTGTTCTTCTAATGATCTTAAAGGTAATTCACTATTCAGACCCCAAGCAAAAGATGCAAATGCACCATTGAAAGCTCCTTATTAAATACCCACAGGCTACATCTCTGTACAATAAGTGGTCCAGGTCTTTTTAGAACATACTAATTAGATGAACAGAGAATTGGAAAAATGCAAAACCAGGTCATGCAGCAAAAATGGTGAAGTGTTTAAAAAAATGGGGGGAGGGGGAGAGATGAGAAAAACAACAAATAACTCCATTCCACCATTATTAAAAAATTACCTACAATAAAGAGGCAAAATAAATCATGTCAAGGCCACTACTGGACTCACTGAGATTAGGTTGGATACTACTATTAAACTTAAGTTTTAAGTTTATTGTCAGGGATATGCTTAACTGATGATACAATGCTATGAATAATACATTAAGCAAAAGCCCAATTTAAAATTAAATTTGCCTTGGGTTATCTCCTATTACTAGAAACACTCAGAATTATTCTGGTTTATAAATGAAAGCTAATATCAAGAAAATACTTTTGGTGGGGCTTTACTCTTTAACAGTTACACATACAGAGCTGCCAAACCGATACCACCACAGTTTTACAGAAGAAAATGCCCTCGGTTATTAATGACTTCCAGAAGAGCACATATATGAATACATTTAATATAAAAATACTACCTTTGTCATTTAAGATGTATCAAAAATCAAATAATTTATTTTTATACGAAGTGTTTGGGAAAGTTACCATTCTAAAAATCTCCTTGTTCTAATCCTAACTTTGTACAATTGCAAAGCAGAGAGTCTAGGACTACATTCTGGCAGTGAGGCAATGAGATGGTCACCAGGTGGCAAGACACTGCCAATGGTATTTTAAAACTCTATGATTTGTGTTCTCCTCTCCTCAGAGGGTAAAGAGTATTCCTGCAAGGCTGGTGACAGGGGTTCAATTCCTGGGTCAGGAAAATCCCCTGGAAAGCAAATGGCAACCTAGTCCAATACTCTTGTCTGGAAAATCCCATGGACAGAGGAGCGTAGCATCCATAGGATTGCAAACAGTTGGACATGACTGAGCAACGAACAGCCAGGCAGCCAGTCTTTATGCACCCTCTGGTGATAACACACACACACACCCCTACCTACCTACCTACCTTGTACCCCACTCTCCCTATTCAGCTCTGTCTCTCTCAAGATTGTGACATACACAGTAAGAGGAAAAATTAATTAGGCATATAATATAAAGGGCAGTCATCATATGAATTTTTGCAATTTAGTTTGTTTAGAACCACTGATTGAAACCAGCACTTTAGCAATATTTCTTTCAACACCACAGAAATTTCTTTGAATGAATAATGTATTGGAGAAAAAAATCCCTTTGATTTCAAACTGGGGTGTTTGCTGTTGTTGTTGTTCTTTCTTTTTGGTATCAAATCAGTCCTAAATTCAGCCGTTTCTATTTTAGCTCAGTTCTGTTCAGTCACTTAGTCGCGTCCCACTCATTGTGACCTCATGAATCGCAGTAGTCCAGGGCCCCTGTGCATCACCAACTCCCGGACATCACTCAAACTCATGTTCATCGAGTCGGTGATGCCATCCAGCCATCTCATCCTTTGTCGTCCCCTTCTCCTCCTGCCCCCAATCCTTCCAAGCATCAGAGTATTTTCCAATGAGTCAATTCATCACAAGAGGTGGCCAAAGTATTGGAGTTTTAGCTTCAGCATCAGTCCTTCCAATGAACACCCAGGGCTGATCTACTTTAGGATAGACTGGTTGGATCTCCTTGCAGTCCAAGGAGTTCTCAAGAGTCTTCTCCAACACCACAGTTCAGAAGCATCAATTCTTGGCGCTCAGCCTTCTTCACAGTCCAACTCTCACATCCATACATGACCAC
>SJYV01047473.1:18709-32880 GCA_006410875.1 Neotragus pygmaeus | reverse complement strand
CAGCATCAGGGTCTTTTCCAATGAGTCAACTCTTCGCATGAGGCAGCCAAAGTACTGGAGTTTCAGCTTTAGCATCACTCCTTTCAAAGAACACCCAGGGCTGATCTCCTTTAGAATGGATTGGTTGGATCTCCTTGCAGTCCAAGAGACTCTCAGGAGTTTTCTCCGACACCACAGTTCAAAAGCATCAATTTTTCAGCGCTCAGCTTTCTTCACAGTCCAACTCTCAAATCCATAATATTAATCAGAACCTATTACTTTTCCATTTAGAAACTTCGGCTTCTCATCTCGGAATAAAGTCCAAAATCCTAGGCACAGCCCACAGGGCGCGCAGGGCTGGCCTCTGGCCAGCTCTCTGGGCACTCACTGCCTTTCCCAACTGCACCTGTTGGGCTGGCTGCACCTCCCGCTCCCGTCAGAGCACAGCACGGTGCCCTCCCCAGGAGCCTGCACTGCCCTTCCCGCACAGCTCTGTGCAGCCACCTCAGTCCAATCTCGGCTCAGATCAGAGAAGCTACTTCCAGCCCTCACTGCCATCTGTGTGCTGTATCTTCACAGCATCTGCCTCTTGACTGTCGGAAAACAATTCTCCGTGGGTCTCTCACTTCTGCACATCTTGCAAGCCAGGCACTCACTGCCCTTTTTTTCCTGCACAATCTTTTCAAGAATGTTTGTGCAGCAAGGAGCCTGGGAGACAGAGACAGTACTTTCCTCTGAAGCAAGGGCAGGAACATCTCTGGGCCGTTGGAAAGATTCAGCTCCCCTGCACCCTGAGGTCCCAGCTCTGTGACAGTCCCGCTGGGTGCTCTTTATGTGTCCCTGTGAGGGTCAGGATTCAGGAAACTCACACAGGACAATGTGGTCCCGTGGCCGCTGCCCCTGATGGGGAACAGAAAGTTCTTCATCCCTGACAAGCACTCCTGCCTCTCCGAACAACACTCATGGAACTGGAGCAGTCAGGAAAAGTTGCAGAGCCTTCTTGGTTCCTGACAATGATCCCGCTTGTTGGTTTCCTCTTTTTCTGATCATTTCTCTTGACTCATCTTTCACTGACTGCTGCATCCTCATTTCCCTACAGTTTTCAAAGCATTTTACAAAAAGTATCATTTGACGTGGACCTTCAAAAATCCTTAAGAGGTTACTTTTTATTCTCATCTAATGGGGAAGACATTGACCCACAAAAGGTAAAAGGCAAACCCATGATCAGCATAACAGATCAGTCACAGATCAGCAAATAGAGTCCAGGTCTAACCCTATTACGTTATTAACTTGTGAATGTTTTCTAAAAGACAATTCTCCTGCTGTACATATATTGTGTCAGAAGGGAGATTAATTACCCACTGATATCTTCCTTGTGTAGTCAACATGAAAAAAGCAAATATGGCAACGAATAAGAAAACTGAGTACTCAAATAAGCACCTGAAAGATACTAAAATACACGTATTTCAGACTTCTTTTATTACACATTATGACACTTGAATGATTATCTAACAAAACTAGATCCTGCTATCTAATAGCCCATTTATGTTTCAAGGAAGACATTGGAACAATCCCCAAAATGTTTTCTTTATAACCAGTATTTTCCATCTTTGCAACTTCATTAATCTGAAAAAGGTTCTACACAGTTTAAAGCTGCCTGCACAGCCTTTCTTTTGAGATGCATGCAATAAGCATTTTTACCAGCTTTTTCTCTATAATTTGAGCAAAAAACTGAAAAAGCCGTCTGTACACAAGTTAGTCAGGCTATTATATAATTCATGTCATACCATTCCCAGAGAGACTGAAGAAAAAAAAAAAAGTTTCTGAGAGTATAAGATTAGATTCTTTATACTAGAGAAATAACAAGTTATGAAAAATACCCAACATTAAAAGCTCTAGATCCCCAAATGGGCTTTCCTAGTGACTCAGCAGTGAAAGAAACCTCCCTGCAATACAGGAGACGTGGGTTAGATCCCTAAGTCAGGAAGATCCCCGGGAGGAGGAAACGACAACCCATTCCTGTATTCTTTTCAGGAAAAACGGATGGACAAAGGAGCCTGGCGGTCTACAATCCGTCCATAGGGCTGCAAAGAGTCGGACACACTGAACAACTGAGCACACACATGTGCATGCATGCTAAGTCACTTCAGTTGAGTCCGACTCTGCGACCCCACGGACTGAAGCCTGCCACACTCCTGCCCATGGGCTTCTGCGGCGTGGGTTGTGCTGGAGTGGGTTGCTGTGCCCTCTTCCAGGGGATCTTCCCTACCCAGGGATTGAACCCCCATCTCTTACGTCTCCTGCATTGGCAGGTGGGTTCTTTACTGCTAGCACCATCCCTAAATAGGATAAATCTACTCGATTCATAACAGATACTGATCTATGGTTCACAGTTCTAATATGCTTATAAGTCACTGAATCTATTATTGATTGCATAGTATATAACCACTTCAAGGTTCACAACTTATAAAATTTATTTCTAAATTTCTAATACTAAATTTCATAAATACAGATAAGTAATTTATAATGTATCCTCTTCTCAAGAAAAATGAAGAAAGTACTAAATATTAAAGAGGAAAACAGAGCTAAGCTGAATATATTAATAAGGCAAAAATTGCTTCATAAAGTGATTCTTTAATTTTAACTCAATTATCACCATTACACTTACTGTGTAGATTATAGCTGCCAACATTCCAATCAAGGTCAGAGAACTAATGGAAAATGACAAGGCAGCTAAACCATCTGGAAAGGAAGAAAAACAATGTTAAAAATGTATAGCTATTCAAATGTTTATATTAAAATTGGGTTTCTCACATGTTCCAAAGAATAAACCCCGTAGGCACTATCCCATTCTTGAAGTGCTAACTTCAATGGAAAAGTTTAAAAATAGCTATTCATAAATGGAATTCTTAGGAGTAAGACTTTTTTTTCCCCCTCACACCTCTTAAAATTAAAAGAAATCACTGCCTAATTATTGAGCCTAAAAAGAAATCAGCAGAATATTAGATGCTCAAAAGTTGGCCAAAAAATTCCCTAGTCTTTCTCAATTGCAGACCTCGAGAAACAATGTGATAGGAATGTCACTGTCCTTGACCCTTTGTTCCTCTTCTGCTCAATCTCAAACTCCTAGTTTCTTTGTTCTTAACTTTCAAGTAAGTTTGAAAAATATAGCTTATACCTAAAATCGTAAAGAGTTTATTTCCCTCTTCAACTTGAAAGGCGCTAGCATTCTCCCTTAGGGGGAAAAAAACACAAACAAATAGAAAATTGTTTCAAAGATAATACGAAAATAGAAATACGATGCTGCTGCTGCTCCTGCTGCTAAGTCACTTCAGTCGTGTACAACTCTGTGCGACCCCATAGACAGCAGCCTACCAGGCTCCCCTGTCCCTGGGATTCTCCAGGCAAGAACACTGGAGTGGGTTGTCATTTCCTTCTCCAATGCATGAAAGTGAAAAGTGAAAGTGAAGTCGCTCAATCATGTCCGACTCTTCACGACCCCATGGACTGTAGCCTACCAGGCTCCCCCGTCCCTGGGGTTCTCCAGGCAAGAACACTGGAGTGGGCTGCCATTTCCTTCTCCAATGCATGAAAGTGAAACGTGAAAGTGAAGTCTCTCAATCGTGTCTGATTCTTAGCGACCCCAAGGACTGCAGCCTACCAGGCTCCTCCATCCATGGGATTTTCCAGGCAAGAATACTGGAGTGGGGTGCCATTGCCTTCTCTGGAAATACTATGCTATCAAGTTATATTTAAGAAACCTCTTAAAGGAAGGGGCTTCCCTGGTGGCTGAGACAGTGAAGAGTCTGCCCACAATGCAGGAGACCCCAGTTCAATCCCTGGGTCAGGAAGATCATCTGGAAAAGGAAATGGCAACCCATTCCAGTCTTCTTGCCTGAAAAATCCCATGGGTGGAGAAGTTTGGTGGGCTACACTCTATGGAGTCACACACAGTCAGGGACAACTGAGACACTAACACTTTAACTTTCACTTTAAAGGAAGACTAAAGAGTGGGTTGTGAGAGTGACACTTTCAAATAAACATGCCAGATAATGCAATGAAGTACTATGCAAATCTGAATATTCTTAAACATTAAGAATATTAATATGTTTACATTCTTAAACATTCTAATATTATTAAATATTACTCTAATATTCAAATTAGAATAATAATAATTGTTCTAGTTTTAATACAGTTTCTACTAGACCAGTATTGACCTAGTTTAAATGAAGTCCTGTGGAACCAAATATAATTATTAAATTAATTCATTTTATCAATATCAAATAATAATAAAAATTAGAATGACCTAACTTATTAAAACTAACATCTCAGTTTTAAAATACAATACTTAGGGAGAACATATTACTGACAAGCTCAGAAACTGTGTGAGGCAGATTTTTTTTTTTTTTTTTTTACTTTATTTTACTTTACAATACTCTACTGGCTTTGCCATACATCGACATGAATCCACCACAGGTGTACACGAGCTCCCAATCCTGAATCCCCCTCCCACCTCCCACCCCACAATGTCTCTCTGGATCTAAGCCTCAGTTTTTTAAACTATAATACTACATTTTACCAAATCAAAGACACTGATGCCGTTACTTTTTTGATCTTACTAGAAGTATCAACAAAAAGTATTCATACAGCTAGGAGAGGCCCGGCATTTGGCTAACAGCAATTTTAAGTTATTTTCACTTATAAAATGCATCACAAAATCAGAGATATGAAAACATGTAAAAAATATGCATCTTAGAATTGATAAAAAGGAGTGTTCTGCTAAGTTATTTGGCCAATCAAAAAGATTAACATTACTAACAGTGATAAACAAAATGTACTCTAAAATATAGTGTTTAAGATTTGACATTTTCTAAATGTTAATTAAGACTAAAGAGATTACATCAAATAATTATATAGGTAGCACTACAAAAGTAATGCTATCTGTAGAACAATAATGCTACCTATATAATTACTGATTCAAGTTATGTGTGTTATGTGTTAGTCACTCACTCGTGTCCGACTCTTTGCGACCCTATAGACTGTAGCCTGCTGGGCTCCTCTGTCCATGGAGTTCTCTAGGCAAGAATATTGGGAAGGCCATTCCTTTCTCCAGGGGATCTTCCCAACCAGGGATTGAACCTGGGTCTCCTGCATCGCAGGCAGATTCTTTATTGCCTGAGCCACCAGGGATTCAAGTTATACTAGCATTCAAAGACCAGCAAAACTTAAAGAGAAATGTTCAGGGCAAAAAGGTAGTTACTCAAGAGACCTGAAAGAGTTAACTGAAGGAAAAGAAGCAATTTATTTCTCAGCAACAGACTCAGAGGCGTAAATCCTGACATGCAGTATCATTAGATGCCAGGCCTGCTACTGTCTTCCTGCTGGTATCAGCAAGATGTTAATGGACCACAATTTACAAGATGAAATCTTAAGTGGAAAGCAACAAAATTAAGAAGTTGTACAGCAAAGACTTTAAGACTTAGTTTAATCATCATTTAATACTGTATCTAGGTAAAGAGAAAGAAGTGCTGAACAAAGAATGTACAGTACCATAAAAAGAATAAATATAAAAGCAGTAAGAATTTTCCACATTTATAACTTTTCTAGGTTTCTTTGAAAATAAAGTTACTATGTCCAAATGTACATGAAATTTTGAATAACAAAATACCCATTTTTATTTGATAGCAGTTTCTAATACTAACTATATTTTTTAATGATAAAAAACTTTCTTAAACTGACTTCCTAAACCTGCTTTCTTTCCCCCTCTAAAAATGTAGGCTATGCTGATTAAGGAAAGGAAAGCTTTTGGAAAAGGAACTTCAAAATGTTTTGGTGAGGTAAATTTATAATAAAGTATCATTTCATCCACATAAAACCTCTGTAATTGGGGAATTCTCTGGTGGTCCAGGAGCTAGGACTCTGTGCTTCCACTGCAGGGGACACAGGTTTGATCCCTAGTTGGGAAGCTAAGATCCTCAAGCTGCAAATGGCAAACAGAGCCAAAAAAAACCTCTCCAATTTATATTCCACAAAAAATTACCTAATCAGATTCAAAGAGCAATATAAGGTTCTTTCGGTTTAAAGATTAAAAACCAGTATCTAGTATATTTAACATATTACTCTATATTATCCTAAGTGAATTGAAGACCACACAGAAATTATAAAACCTTTACTGCTAAAATACTTTGAAGATTACCTTTTCTTTTCAACATTGTACTTTTATAAAGAAGTCAAGAGATTGGCTGTATAATAGCTAGATGGATTCCTCATCTGCCTGCTGCTGCTAAGTCACTTCAGTCGTGTCCTACTCTGTGCGACCCCATAGACGGTAGCCCACCAGGCTCCCCCGTCCCTGGGATTCTCCAGGCAAGAACACTGGAGTGGGTTGCCATTTCCTTCTCCACCTCATCTGCCTAGCATCCTTTAAACCATGAGTTAAGAGAACTATGAAGTCAAATTCTTAGCAGTGTAAAAACAGACACCTTCCAAAGAAAGTCACAAGCATCATGAAATATGAATTACTATGAACTTTTTTTAAAGAATACTTACGACTACTTCCAAGTTCTTCAAACAGGAACTTCACCTTTTCCCACTCTGTAGAATTTTTGTTATCAGGAAGATTCAATGGAACGAAAGCACTACAAAGGAGGAAGTAACTCTGCTTAATGGTTTTAAAGACAAAAGGTTGAATAAAAGGAAATGACCTGAAACTCCATTTTTAGTAATTTTTTTAAGGTGAGGTCAACTTATCCCTTAAAGAATTAGCAAATCCAGTCTGCACCATGTACAGAGGGTTGTGAGAAGTTTCTCATCCACGCATTTAATATATCACACATTTGTTTTCATGATTTAGTTTCTATATTCAGTATAATTAGTTTCCTTTGTAATCCTATGTATTTTATTTTTTGCATTTAAAGCTATTTTGTCCACAGCACAAAAAGGTTAAGAATCTCTTGTTAAATCAGAATAGAAATCATGCTTTCAATATATTTAAATGCATAAAAAAGAATAGAAGGAAAATATACTAGAATTAACAGTAAATGTCTCATTGTAGAACTAGGGGTGATGTTTACTTCCTTAGTATTTTTCTGGGTATTTCAAGATTCTATCTAATATATATAATGAAGTAGCTTCATTTATTTTTCAATCTACAACTGAAAAAAAGAAACAAAAAAAGAAAAGCACTTCACAATCTAGCTCAGAAACAAAACAAGAGACTAAAAAGCTGAGTACTCCCTTTAGATTGTGCATGTGAACTCTACCTCCTAATACTACCTCCTATCCAACATAATCTTAACTGCAAGCAAAGTGGTAAGATCTATTTTTTTTTGTAAAGTGGTAATACTGAACGAGTTCAACAATATATTAAGATAGTCATTCTGATAATGTATAGCAAGCAAAATAAAGTAATTACTCTAATTTAAAAAAATTTTTAGACCATTGCTTGCAGGCAGTTTCTTTACCAGCTGAGCTACAAGGCAACCCCAAGAATACTGGAGTGGGTAGCCTATCCCTTCTCCAGTGGACCTTCCCGACCCAGGAATCGAACTGGGGTCTCCTGCATTGCAGGTGGATTTGTTACCAACTGAACTATCAGAGAAGCCTTTACTTGGTAAAACCGATACTTTTTATCCTTATAAAAAGATGAATCAACAGACACAGCACGAGGTTATTTAAATTTCTATTTGTACTGACATCAATTTACTACACTCATCTCAATCTTTGAGACTTACTTCTCACTACTTTTACAGAGAAATTGATTATCCATAAGGAAAGAGCAATACATGTAAAAAATTGTTTCCCTGGTTATAAAATCAAAAACAATTAAATAAAACCATTAAGATGGAATCAAAAAAAAAAAAGAACAGCTCGTGCATAATATACTTCTATAACAACATTAACTTATATATTAGCACTTGAATAAAAATATGAATCAAGCCAGAAAATCTACAAAACATTCTTCTATTTTATTTGGATGCAGTTTTTTCAGAGATATATATTTATATGGAAAAAACTGTACATGTATATTTTTGAAAAGTATACTTTGAAATTCTTAGTTGAATACAGGGAAAAATTCTGTGTTGCACAAAATATCATCTCCAGTACTATTAAGACAGAAATATGTATCATAAATATCTAAAAACAGCATTCCTACTTAGAATATCCAGTATCTATATCAGTTTTATGTAACCATAGTTTCTGTCCAGTGGGAAAAGAAAGTAATTAACTCTTGCTCTTGACACTTTCATGTAAAAGCTGCTGAATAGGGCTCTTAAGCAATTTAAATATTTAGAGAAACTTGACGTGCCCCAAAACAAAAATCTTAAATGGCCCAAACTATTGTCAGAATGACTTTAGGAAGACACTTACTCTGAAGCAACCAGCAGAGCACTAACATTATTAGTGCTATTATCTTAGGTAGAACTAGAGAGAGCAGCTAAAGCATAAACCCTAAGCAGGTTCATCAACCGCCTTGCCACCAGGACCATGTAATCCAAAAAGATATAAAATATCCTCTCATAAACTAAGAGCAACATCCATAAGCAGAATCCAAGAGTTAAAACGAAATATGTCTATATGTCATGGGTGATAATATTCAAAACATTTAACAATGAATCTTGATCTTCCCTGGTGGTCAGATGGTAAAGAATCTGCCTGCAATGCAGGAGACCCAGGTTTGATCCCTGGGTTGGAAGATCCCCTGGAGAAGGGTATGGCTACCCACTTCAATATTCTTGACTGGAGAATTCCATAGACAGAGAAGCCTGGAGGGCTACAGTCTGTGGGATGGCAAACAGTAAGACATGACAGAGACTTTCACTCACTTTCCATGGCAAAGGCATTCGCAAGGCAATATATGCTGCCCTTGGTTCTGAAGACCTTGCTCAACCGGGATTTACCTTCTGACTGGGCCAAGGGTGTGGTAACTCAGGAGTAGCTGCTGACTTACGTGGAAGCATGCCAACGTTTTAACAACCAGAAGGGGTCAAGCAACGTTCACCAGTCAAATATCAGCCCCACAGACAAAAACCTAGACAGAGACCTGCCGCACAAGCACCTCCTGACAGATGCAGAGGCCACTTTAGTAGGAAGAGCCCAGAATATAGACACATTCACTCTGATGGGGAGGCATTTACTGACATAGTTATATGCCTATCAGGCACTTACTGAATGGTGATGAGTATACTAAAGAAACCAAAAGTGTAATGAGATTTGTGTGATTGAAAGCTACAGGTATTTTTTTAACCACAGTCTCTCTCTCTCAAAAAAAAAAAAAAAAAAAAGGATCCAGCAAACTGTTTATATCTATTCTTTACTCAAACTCTTTTCCCATTTAGGTTATTACGGAACGTTGAGCAAAGTTCACTGTGCTGTATGGTAGGTCCCTGTTGGTTATCTATTTTAAATATAGTAGTGTATACACGAACTGAATCACTTTGCTGTAAACCTATAACTAACACATCACTCTTAATCAACTATACCCCAACATAAAGAAATGAATACAGAGAATCTCAACTTTCAAAGACACACAATACAAGATCAAGCTAAGAACTGAAATCCTCGTAAGATTATAAATTTTCTTTCTGCTCTTAACAACAGTAAAACTGCTTAGAAAAAATCTTCAACACCCAACCTGAATGAATTAGCTTAATACAGATTATCTCTTCAGGAAGGGACAAAAAAAAGGCTAATGAATTTCAGTAGATATGAAATTGAAATCAGGAATTTAGCAAAATTGAAAAGAAGATTTTTACCTCCTACACTCAATCGCCAAGTCACATTTATCTTCCAAATTGCCTACCTGTTTGATCCTCTATGCTCTCTCTAACTACTCCAGTTCAGACTCTCCCCTCCCACCTGAACGATGACAGTGGTAGCTAACTGACTGATCTTCCTACCACCATTTGTATCTCACTGACCAACTCCCAAATGCCCCTTTCCACGCATCCTTCAGTGTTGCAAAAAATTCACACATATTTGCTTCATGGATGCAAACACTAGTATACCCACACCTGCACTGCCTTTCAATTGCTTAGCAGGATAAAACTCAATGTCTTAAACACTGTATGTAGGATCTGGAGCCCACCTATGTGGCTAAGCATATGGTCTGTCACTTGCCAACACAAACACCTGAAATGCCATCTTACAATTTTTTCTTCTTTTGTACTGAAGGATCAAGAAGAGATGGAAGGAATACATGGAATAACTGTACAAAAAAGATCTTAATGAACTGGATAACTATGATGGTGTGATCAGTCAGCCAGAGCTAGACATTCTGGAGCATGAAGTCGAGCATGCCTTAGAAAACTCTGCTGTTAATAAACCTAGTGGATGCAATGGAATTCCAGTAGAACTATCCAAAACCCTAAAGGATCAAATTGCTTTTAAAAAGTGCTGCACTCAATATGTCAGCAAATCTGGAAGACCCAGCAGTGGTCACAGGATAGAAGGGTAGCACCAAACAATGTTCTAACCATCAGACAATTGCACTCCTCTCCCATGCTAGTAAGGTCATGCTTAAAATCTTGCATACCAGGCTTCAGCATTATATGAACCAAGAACTCCCGGACATCCAAGCTGGATTTAGAAAAGGCAGAGGAACCAGAGATTAAAATCGCCAACATTTGCTGGATAATAAAGAAAGCAAGGGAATTCCAGAACAACGTCTACCTCTGTTTCATTGACTACGCTAAAGTCCTTGACTGTGTGGATCATAACAAAATGTGGAAAGCTTTTACAGATAAGAATACCAGTCCATCTTACCTGTCTCCGGAGAAATCTGTATGCAGGCCAAGAAGCAACAGTTTGAACCCTGAATGGAAAAACTGATTGGTTCAGGACTGAGGAAGGAGCACCACAGGGCTGTCTGTGGTCACCCTGTTTATTTAACCTATATGCTGAGCATATCATGAGAGATGCCGGGCTGGATGAGTCATAAGCTGGAATCAAGATAGGCAGGAGAAACATCAACAACCTCAGACATATGGATGATACCACTGTAACGGCAGAAAGCAAAGAGGAACTAAAGAACATCTTGATGANTCCCTTCTCCAGGGGATCTTCCCGACCCAGGCATGGAGCCCAGGTCTTCCACAATGCAGGTGGATTCTTTACCATCTGAGCCACCAGGGAAGCCCAATGTAAACATTAATCTGAAACTAAAATCATGGAAAATATGCCTAGTGGCTCACTGTTAACAATTTGGTGGTGTTAATCCTACTATCTTTTCATATTGGTTACAGTATAGTAAATGTGTCACAAAAGAATCCAAAGCAATGGCAAACTGGTAATACATTTGTAGCATGTAGAAGGATTTCATATTCTCTCTAAAATGTGTCTACATGATTTTAAATATTTTAATAGAAATATATGTGTATATTTATACATTGTATGTATGAATAAAACTTACACTTGTATGTGTAATTAAA
Organism: Neotragus pygmaeus; assembly: GCA_006410875.1. Taxonomy (NCBI): domain Eukaryota; kingdom Metazoa; phylum Chordata; class Mammalia; order Artiodactyla; family Bovidae; genus Neotragus; species Neotragus pygmaeus. The sequence goes on along the minus strand of SJYV01047473.1, from coordinate 21,472 downwards.
ATTTTATTTAAGCTAGCTTAGCTCCTCGTTGATGGAACATTAGCTCAAATTTGTGCTCTTATAAATAATTTTACAATTAACATTCTTGTACATAAATCCTGGAAAAACATCTATACTTCTCAAGAAAAATTCTTAACAGAGAAATATTGCATTAAGAGAAATGAGGATTTTTAAGGCTTTCAATATGTCTTGCCAGATGGGATTAAGATAATTTTTAAAATATGCTTTAAGATATTTACTATATTGTCTTTGTACTAAGTATGATAAAATACCCATCTGATCTCTTCCAAGTGTATCTACCCTAACTTCTCCCCCAACTGAAGTGATGTCAGCAGGCTGGTGTAGCTCTCTGTTTGCTCCTGCAAACATACTGAAATGTGTTTCTTCATTTTTATCATCAAATAGAACCATATTAATGACATTAATCAGTAACTTTCTTCTTTCAAAAATGTTATGAACATCACGTAGTCCAGCAAATTTTTTTGGTAACTGAAATTCATGTTATACTCATATATATTTACAGTTTTGTATAAATATGGTTGTTCACTGTTACTTTTAAAGATTCAGGTTTTTTTTAGCTCTTCTAGCCTGTGTTTTCTTCTTTCAGTTTTTCCACATTCCCACAAAACCTCACATACAAATTACATGATAGAATAATATCAGGTATAGTAGATAGACATGTAAATATATAGATATAGAATCATACAAAACACACACTTATACATGTATCTACATATTAAACATAAATATGCACATACCTATACACATGTATACTCTATATATAAACATGTCTATATTGATCTATTTATCTAATTTATAGGGATTTTTTTTTTTTACAAAATAATTAACATGCTCTACCCTTAATGGCCAGTCCACTCCAATATTCTTGCCTGAGAATCCCCATGGACAGAGAAGTCTGGTGGGTTACAGTCCATGGGGTCACACAGAGTTGCACACAACTGAAGTGACTTAGCACGTATGCATCAAAGCACCCTTACTGGCATCTTGCTTAGAAATTTGAAATCACTTGAAGTCAAACTCTAGTTCTAGCTCATTCTATTTGCAGTACACATAAAATTAATCATGTTCATATATCATAAATTTGCTCACTTTAATTATTGATGGATTTTCTATTTTAATTTTGCCAAACTGACACTCAAGTTTCAAAACTTCATATTTTTGATTTATTTTCTTATTGTGTCTCTGATCTGTTTTCATACATTTGGAAAACATTTTCCTTAGTTTTTTTGAGATATAATTGACAAACAGCACTGTATAAGATAACTCTTTGTATTTATTCTAACAAATTTCAAGCATACCGTACAGTAATGTAACCTTGGAGAAGGAAATGGCACCCCACTCCAGTACTCTTGCCTGGAAAATCCCATGGATAGAGGAGCCTGGTAGGCTGCAGTCCATGGGGTTGCTAAGAGTCGGACATGACTGAGCGACTTCACTTTCACTTTTCACTTTCATGCATTGGAGAAGGAAATGGCAACCCACTCCAGTATTCTTGCCTAGAGAATCCCAGGGATGGGGGAGCCTGGTGGGCTGCCGTCTATGGGGTCGCACATAGTCAGACATGACTGAAGCGACTTAGCAGCAGCAATGTAACAATAGTCATCATGTTGTATATGACATCTCCAGTATTTATTTATCTTATAACCAGAAGTTTGTACATTTTGACCACCTTCATCCAGTTCCCCAACTCTTTACACCCTGCCTCCAATGACCACAAATCTGATCCCTTTTTCTGTAAGTTTGGATTTTTATCTGCTTGCTTGTATATTTTTATTTTATTTATCTTGGATTCCACATTTAAGTGAGACCATATAGCATTTGTCTTTCTTTCTGTGGTTAATTTTACTTAGCATAATGCCCTCAAGGTCTATCTGTGATGTCACAAATGTCAGGATTTGCTTCATTTTTATAACTCAATAATATTTCATTGGGCTTCCCTAGTGGCTCAGTTGGTAAAGAATCCACCTGCAATGTAGGAGACCTAGGTTCAATCCCTGGATTGGCAAGATCCCCTGGAGGAGAGCATGGCAACCCACTCCAGTATTCTCGCCTGGAGAATCTCCATGAACAGAAGAGCCTGACAGGCTACACAGTCCGTAGGGTCACAAAAGGTCAGACATGATGAGCGACTAAGCACACACAACACACAATATTTCATTGTTTGTGAGTGTGTGTATACATATATATGTGTATACACATATGTGTTATCTATTCATTCTTTGTTGGACAAAGTTGTTTTCCTGTCTTGACTATTTTAAATAATGGTGCTGTAATCATCAGGGTGGAGATATCCCTTGAACATACAGTCTTTGTTTCATTCAGGTTTATTTCCAGAAATAGCATTGCTTTATCATATAGTAGCTCTATTTTTTATTTTTGAGGACCATCAGAATTGTTCTCCATAGTGGCCGTACTGATTAACAATCCTACCAACAATGCACAAAGGTTACTTTTTCTCCACATTCTTGTCAGCTTTTGTTATCTCTTGTCCTTTTGATGATAGCCATCTAATATGTATGAGGGGATAGATCATTATGGTTTTGATTTACATTTCTATAAAAACTAGTAATATTGAGCACCTTATCATGTACTTGTTGACCGTTTGTCTAGCTTCTTTGGCAGAATGTCTATTCAGTTCCTTTGCCAATTTAAATATGGATTATTTGGTGTCTTTCTATTGAGTTATATGGTTTCTTTATATATATATATATATCTATTTATATACCACTTATCAAATATATG
>SJYV01047473.1:2948-18421 GCA_006410875.1 Neotragus pygmaeus | reverse complement strand
AAAAAAAAAAAAAGTAGAGTCAAAGAGAATATTGGCTTCTCTCTAAGTAAGCCCTGAAGGAGTGTGTTACAGTGCCTCAGGTAGCCAGAGACTTTCAGAAAAGAAGCCATCTGTGATGAGACCCTGAGGTTAGGGAGAACTTGCATCCCCTAATTCCGGAATGGAAAGAAGACCAGTGTGGAATGAGCTTGTTGGATGAGAGGATACTAGCGAGAGATGGAGATGCAGGCAGGGCCCAGATCTACAGGTTCTTGTAGGAATCTGGATTTTATTCAAAAATCAATGAGGAGCCTTTGAAGAGTTTTTGGCATTAGACTAACAATGCAATTGGTCTTTTCAAGAAGATTTCTTCAGTTGCCTAAATAACCTGGATGTGAAATAATGACAATGATGATGATAATTAAAAAGAATGGGATGCAGGGATTAGAGAGAGCGAAGAGTGGGTCACTGCAGTAATACAGTGAAAAACAGCTTGGGTAGGTGGCCATGGAGGTAAGAAGAGGGAGGGTTTGTGAGAGATTTGAGAGGGGGTGGCTTATAACTTGTTATTGATGAATATTGGGCTTCCTGGTAGCTCAGATGGAAAAAAATCTGCCTGCAAGTAGGGAGACACAGGTTCAGTCCTTGGGTCAGGAAAATCCCCTGGAGAAGGGAATGGCAACCCATTCCAGAATTCTTGGCTGGAGAATTCCATGAACAGAGGAGACTGGTGACCTAAGTCTATGGGGTTGCAGAGAGTCGGACATGACTGAGCAGCCAACACTTTAACATTATAGGGAATGGGAGAAAGGGAAACCGTCTGAAGGATACCCGGTTTCAAGCTTGAGTAACTAGATGGACTAAGGGCTGTTTGTTGAGGTGGTCAACATGGAGAAAAGAACATATTTGAGATCAGAGCAGAGGCTGGGTTGTCAGGAGTTCAGGTTTGAGCAGCTGGAGGAAGAACAGTGTTAGAGTTACATGGGGGCTGTTAGTAATTTTCTGATATGACAGACGTAAAAGCTGGGAAATCTGATCACTTCACACATACAGGGCTGTTTCTCTCAGAGCCAGAATAAATCTGGGAACCAGAGCAGAGGAGCAGGAATGATGCCCCCCACTAGGACATGTAAACGCTTCATTCCTATGCTTGGTAGCTACACCCAGGAGAGATTCCTAGGGAGGTTCCACTGGATTCAGAGTGGACATCACCTGTCCCTGCTGTTAACTGCTAAGAAACCAGCGAACAGTGTTCTGGAAGCAGCCAGCTCAAGACGGAAATTGTGAGCTCCCCCTCCTATCCTGCAGAAAAGGGTATGGGAGGCAGAATAGCCTCCACATGGACTGATCCACCAGAGGAAGTGGTGTTTCCAGAATCCATGAAGGTAGTCTGGATTTGAAGGCCAATATCTGAAGGGGAAGTTCACCAATATGACTGAAGATATTGTGGAGTTTTCTGGACTTCAGAGAAGGCGGGGAAAGTTTGGAGAGAAGGGAGGGATATCGTTTTGATGGGTAACATTCAGAATGAGGGGACAGTGTGGGGATGAGGGCTGAGCTGATAATGACTGCAAAGAGCCAGACTCGAATTTACAGCAGTGATTAAATTAAAGAGGAATGTGACCCATGATGTCCTTGAGGAGATGGATGGACAGTCAATGTTAGTTGTGACTCCAAACATGTCATAGAGTGGTTTGGAAATTCCAGAACCTCTGCTCCCTCAGGCAGCGATAGAGTTGGAATGCAGAGCTAACAGTCCTGGGTTGGGGCTGGTCTCAAATTGTGGGCTGGTCTTAAGCTCATGTGAACTTATCTGGGGGAATTTTGACCCATCTGGATTTATATTTCTAATGTCAGGAAACCATAGATGGAATAACATTCAGGATTAACTAGGACTGATACGTGATATGTTATTTGTGGCACTTGATAACCTCTGCTCCAGTCTCCCATATAAACTAGAAACTCATGACAATGCCTTGGATGAGACTAGCTGTCTCCACCCTGGGTGGACACTGAGGCTGTCTATCTTGTGCTCTTATAAGTTGTTGTTGGCAGGGAAGTGACCCTATTGTTCCCCTTTTAAATGACCTTTCTGCATTAAAGGCTATGTGGTGAATAGTGGTCAACTCAGTCTTACCAAGCGATTATAACCTCTATCTCATATTTGAGGTTGAAGAAAGAAGAGAGCGTGTTCTAAGATTCACTTTCAAGTCGATGAAAATGGTCCCTCCATTGCTCCTTTTCTTTTCTTTCAATAGTCAAAATGTCCTCTGATGAGATGTGGTGGCCTGGATGAGAGATTCATTCACACATTTCCTCACCATCATACAATTTAATTTGCTGGGGCTGTGCATTTGGAAATATGGAAACTGAATTCCTTTGTTTTTCCTATGAGATCATAAAAGGTGGGGAGAAGGGAACTAAACATTAAAAGTGGACTATCATCGTCTAGTCAAGGCTATGGTTTTTCCTGTGGTCATGTATGGATGTGAGAGTTGGACTGTGAAGAAGGCTGAGCACCGAAGAATTGTTGCTTTTGAACTGTGGTGTTGGAGAAGACTCTTGAGAGTCCCTTGGACTGCAAGGAGATCCAACCAGTTCATTCTGAAGGAGATCAGCCCTGGGATTTCTTTGGAAGGAATGATGCTAAAGCTGAAACTCCAGTACTTTGGCCACCTCATGAGAAGAGTTGACTCACTGGAAAAGACTCTGATGCTGGGAGGGATTGAGGGCAGGAGAAGAAGGAAACGACTGAGGATGAGATGGCTGGATGGCATCACTGACTCGATGGACGTAAGTCTGAGTGAACTCCGGGAGTTGGTGATGGACAGGGAGGCCTGGTGTGCTGTGATTCACAAGGTTGCAAAGAGTTGGAAACGACTGAGCGACTGAACTGAACTGAACCCTGAATACTTGTTGGAAGGACTGATGCTGAAGCTGAAGCTCCAGTACTTTGGTCACCTGATGGAACATCCAACTCATTGGAAAAGTCCCTGATGCTGGGAAAAATTTGAGGGCAGAAGGAGAAGAGGGCATCAGAGGATGAGATGGCTGGATGGCACCATGCAATGGACATGAACTTGGGCAAACTTCAGGAAATAGTGAGGGACAGGGAGCCGTGGCATGCTACGGGGTCGCAAAGAGTCAGACACGACTGGAGACTGGACAACAACAACAACTGGGGGAGGGAGGATTTAAATTCACAGTCCACTTTTTGTATCATTCTTTATTCCATGCTAACTTCAGTTTCTCAGTTACCATATGGAATAGATTCAATTGTGTCCCCTCCCCCTCAAATTACTACGTTGAAATGCTAAGTTCCCATGTGAATGGTACCTGGATACAAGGTCCCAAGGGTGACTCTCTGACCTGATGGGACTCATATCCTTGTAGGGAGAACGGACACCAGAGCTCGCTGGTAGCCAGCAGAGAGGAAAAGCCATAGGAAGACACAGTGAGAAGGCAGCCATCTGCCAGCCAAGGAGAGAGCTCCCACCAGACACCAAACCTGCTGACACTTTAATTTTAGACTCTCAACCTCCAGAACTATAAGAAGTAAATGTCCACTGTTGAAGCTAGCAAGCCTGCTGTATTCTGTTAAGACAGCTCAAGTAGGTGGCTAAGTGGTAAACAATCCACCTGCTAAAGCAGGAGATGTAGAAGACATGGGTCCAGACTCTGGGTCAGGAAAATCCTCTGGAGAAGGACATGGCAGCCCACTTCAGTGTTCGTGGCTGGAAATTCCATGGACAGAGGAGCCTGGTGTGCCTTAGTCCATGGGATTGAAAAGAGGTGGACACAACTGAGCATGCATGTACATTATTCCCAGCCCAAGTAGACTAATATAGATTTTAGCACTATGAAGCAGGTTTCTACTTTGTAACAAATATCTAAACATGTGCATGTGATTTTGGAGCTCAGTGATAGGGAAAGACCTAAAGACACGAGGTTGCATGCCAGAAAAAGTCTAAACTGCCCGGAACGGACTACTGATAAAAATGTGGATGTTAAAGGCAATTCTGGTGAGAACTCAGGAAGAAAAGAGTGTTTTAGAGAAAGCCTCTGTCATCTTAGAGAAGACATACAAGCTGTGAGAATGCTGTTAGAAATATGGACACAAAAGGTCATTCTGAGGAAATCTCAGCTAGGAATGAAGAATATGTTAATGGAAACTGAAAGAAAGGAGATCATTATTAGAAAGTGACGAACAGCTTGGCTGAATAGTTTTATAGTGCTTTATGGAAGGCAGAACTATTCCTAAGAGATAAGACTGGATATTTAGCTGTGGAAAATTCTAAGCCAAGTGCTGGAAGGAGAAAGTTGGTTTCTCCATACCATTTATAGTAAAATGCAAGAGAGAGAGATAAGCAAAAAGGAACCATCCTTTTGAAAACAGTGAGAAGGCACGTTCTAAGAGCTTGGCTGAACAATCACTTGTCAAGGAGATTAGTACGGGTGGAAACCATCGATTTAATCAGCTGTCTCACAGAAGACAGGAATAGACAGGGTGACACCAGCAGAGACACAGTCAACCTGAACTAAGGTAAGGGAGCACAGATGAGACACAATAAGGGAAGGCTCTGAGACTCGAGATTCGTCAGGATGGGGTCACAGAGTTATTTAGCAGAGAATATGTTTTCATCCTTCAAGAAAGACCCCAAAGGCATTTCAGTTATCATCAGGGCTGCCGCTCCTACTAGACTAGAGGGCAAAGCTGCTTCCTCCTCAATTTCAGAAGACAGGGTCCTCTGATAAGTTTAGCTGCCAGGGAGCTGATGAAGAGTCAAGGGGGCAGGACCAACACCCAGCATCAGGGGGTGGGGCAGGGCAGGGCTGCGGAGGGCTGGGGCAGTGACCCATCCTTCGGTGGGCCTGGAGGGCAAAGCCCCCATCAAAGATGATTACTCCTGAACCTTAAGATCTAAGGGACTCTGCCTTGCTAGGTTCTGAACTGGCTTGGCACATTCCCGTTTCCTTTCTGGTGTCTCCCTTTCGGATGGAAATGCCTGTCCTGTGCCTGTCCCCCCACTATGTCTGGAAGCACATAACCTGTCCTGTGGCACGGGTTCACTGCTGGGCAAGGGTTCCGACCAGGATGAGTCTTCAGGTCTCACCCACACCTGATCTGGATGACATTCAGATGAGATCCAAGACTCAGATTCCATGCTGGGGTAAGATTTTCGGGCTTTGCTGGGATGAGGTAAGTGCATTTTGCATGTGAGAAGAACATGGATTTTGGGGGAGGCAAAGAACAGAGTGCTGTAGACTGAATTTGTCCCCACAAAATCGATGCTGAAGCCTCAATTGCCAACAGGATGGTATGTGGATACAGGGCCTGTAGGGAGGTTCAGTCCGTTCAGTTCAGAGGTTCAGTCCTGACTGATTCTTTGCGACCCCAAGGACTGCAGCATGCCAGGCTTCCCTGTCCAGCACCACACCCAGGGCTTGCTCAAACTCAAGTCCATCGAGTCAGTGATGCCATCCAGCCATCTCATCCACTGTCATTCCCTCCTCCTCCTGCCCTCAATCTTTCCCAGCATCACGGTCTTTTTCAATGAAAACAGTTCTTTGCATCAGGTGGCCAAAGTATTGGAGTTTCAGCTTTAGCAGCAGTCCTTCCAATGAATATTCAGGGTTGATTTCCCTCAGGATTGACTGGTTGGATCTCCTTGCAGTCCAAGGGACTCTTAAGAGTCTTCTCCAACGCCACAATTCAAGAGCATCAGTTCTTTGGCTATCAGTTTTCTTTAGGGTCCAACACTCACATTCATACATGACTGGAAAAACCACAGCTTTGACTAGACAGATCTTTGTCAGCAAACCAATGTCTAGGGCTTCCCTGGTGGCTCAGAGGTTAAACTGTCTGCCTGCAAAGCAGGAGACCTGGGTTCAATCCCTGGGTCGGGAAGATCCTCTGAAGAAGGAAATGGCAACCCCCTCCAGTATTCTTGCCTGGAGAATCCCATGGATGGAGGATCCTGGTAGGCTACAGTCCACAGGGTCACAAAGAGTTGTACATGACTGAGTGACTTCATTTTTTTTTTTTTTTTTTTTTGAACAATCTTTGGCATTGCCTTTCTTTGGGATAGNTGATGGCTCAGACAGTAAAAAAATCTGCCTGCAATGTGGGAGACCCAGGTTCAATCCCTGGGTTGGGAATATCCCCTGGAGAAGGGAATGGCAACCCACTACAGTTTTCTTGCCTAGAGAATTCCATGGACAGAGGAGGCTGATGAGCTAGAGTCCATGGGGGTAGCAGAGTTGGAGATGACTGAGCGACTAACACAGAGACACACTCCCGGGGTTTTATATTCATTGACGTCAAAGCCCATGTTTTTGTTACCTTGTTATTACTAAGTAGTGCATTGCTGTTTTGTTATGTACACATAGTTCTGCTAAATAGGTACTGGATTCAATACTAATATCAAACCTAATGTTATTTTTAAATTCAGCATTAATGCTATAGCAGTATTAAAATGTAACAGATTTTACTGTGATAAACTCTGTAAAGTATTTGTAGAAATTTCAGGATCTGAAAATCAGATAGCTTCAGGACAGATAAATTTTTTGTTCTAATAAGAGTTTAATTTATTTTAGTTTAATTTAATTTTAAATAAGTAAAAATCAGAGAGAGAGAGAGCTGATTAATAAAGTTAAGGAAAGAAAAGAGCAGGCACTTGAAGGAAATCCTCTGTGGAAATGTTTTTTAATCAAGTACATTATATATAATAGCAATATATACCCATTTACACAGATTCCAGATATTACCAAGCAAGTGTGACAGGCCATTATGCTGGCTGTGATGAGATTCCACCTATCCAGATAATCATCCTTTTGCTTAAATCATACTACATATCTTTTCTTGACAAGCGAACTAGGTTAGAGGGGAAAGAGAACAGTAACAGTTACTATGTGCTGAGCATGGGGATTGGTCCCAGCATTATAAATTGATTTCAGACATTTAGGGCACCAGGAATTCCAATGCTTTTTCTCACTGATACTATCTGTAATTAGTAAGAGCAAAACAGTGAACTCCAAAGATACTGGGCCAAATTACTACCACGGATGAAAAATAAAACTTCCAGATTTATAGCAGAAAACTGAGATGGTGGTGCAAAGAAGCAGAGATGATACGTGTTAATAATTACCCCCAAATACTGCAACTATTACTGTTTGTGCACTCCACAGCACTATGCAGGCACAGAGCCCTGAATTTTCTAAGCGGGTAGTATTTCAAGGAAAAGAGGAGGTGTTTTTGGTACATATTCTCATCTTAATATTTTTCTTTGGAAAATGGTTAAATTTGGGATGCAGCTCTATGAATTCAGTGAGTCAATATTTCCAAAGTGATTAGGTCTCAGAGAACCAGGTTTTACAGAATATGATAAGCTACACTGTCGATACAGACACATAATGGATGGGTGCGTGACTATTTAGAAAGAAGCCACTATTTCTTGAGCACTTTCTATGCCTGAGACACTGCGCTAAGCACTTTGCATAGTAACTGCTCACAATAGAATGATTTCTCCACTTAAAAAGTGTTCAAGCAGCAAGGTTTATTATTGTACCAAGGTTAAATGGGGGCTTCTTTGGTGGCTCAGCGGAAAAGAATCCAACTGCAATGAAGGGGACTCAAGGGATGCAGGTTCCATCCCTGGCTTAGAAAGATCCCCTGGAGGACAGCACGGCCATCCACTCCAGTATTCTAGCCTGGAGAATCCCATGGACAGAGGAATCTGGCGGGCTGCAGTCAACAGGGTTACAAAGAGTCAGCTACAACTAAAGCGGCTAAACACACACCCATATAAATGCGGGCAAACTAAGAATCCAACCCAGGCTTGTCTGTTTGCAAACCATGTAGTTTATAAAAATCATTGCATCATGCTCTGTCTTACAATATTAACAATTATATAGGAAGTGTGTACTGGGTACCAGTGTGTTTATACTTTGATTACTTGGTAAGTGTTTCAAATACATTAGCTCATCNTAAGAATCCAACCCAGGCTTGTCTGTTTGCAAACCATGTAGTTTATAAAAATCATTGCATCATGCTCTGTCTTACAATATTAACAATTATATAGGAAGTGTGTACTGGGTACCAGTGTGTTTATACTTTGATTACTTGGTAAGTGTTTCAAATACATTAGCTCATCTCAGCTAAGGATTGTTTTACACACTTGGTTCAGATAAGCCAATATTAAATTGACTAATGACTACCAAATTCTTGGAATCGTTTGTGGAGTGTGCAAATTTAATCACTTGGAAAATATGTCCTTTAAGTGTTTTAATAATCCATGCTTAAGAAAGATGAAACAATATCTTTTGTTTTTAGCTTTTAGATGAGGCAGCTGCATCATAAAGAATTCAGTGATTTGCAGAATCTCCTTAGCCAATCAGTGGTAAAGTCAAAATTATATATTGCTCCTGAGTCTGAATCATGTTTTTCCTCTGGGCTGTTCCTCACCTGAGGAGACTGCAATCAGCCTTTGTTATTCCACTGCTCATGAAGCTCCCATGACTTTCACATTGTTTTTCTCCTCTTGGTGGTCTCCAAGGAGACCAGGAGCATCCAGGAGGATGCTGCCTGGAGAAATAGTGCCTCACTTCTAATATACAAGAAGACCTTGATGGGTCTGTCGGCAGCAAGAATTTTTTCCATGTGAGGCTTGTTTGTGTGTGTTTTGTTTTTAATAAAAGACACTTTGGTGGGGGGGATAATATGCTGGCTTGACTTCAGCTTAAAAAATAAGCTTTTCAGCCTGTAATCTAAACAACTCACCAAAGATATGAAAACCTAATAAAAAATTGATGATAAAAGACTCATAAACAGAACCTGTCCTGCATATACATGGGAGGACCCAAGGGAAGAACTAAAGCTTTGCAAAGCAAGATCTACAAAAAAATGCAGCCGCTTTTGCATACAGGAGAAGTGCCTGTATTGTGAAAACACAAAGACCTGCTTCCTGACTGGCCTTGGCAGAGGAGGACATTCATTCTTATTGCCATGACACTGGGTAATGTGGGCTGTTAGCTCATACAGGGGGCAAGGCAAGGGCCAAGCACTGTACCAAGCCAAATGGGCAGTATGGACAAGGATGACAAAATAGCTAGGAAAGCTTATGCAATCCTTGTGCCTATGAAGCTTAGTAAAAAATTACACATATTTAAACTGGTAACCTGAATTAGCTACCTTTCCTGATCGGTAAAATTTTGGTAAAAATAATAACAACTACAATGAGCTGTTGGGAGAATTTAAAGAAACTACATGTGTGGTCTGTATTATACATGTAAACACATTATAAATACTATATACATATAAAGTCCTTCACAGCGTCCATTCATTCATTCAAACACACAGTAAACCCTGGATTCCTAGATTTTTTTTTTGGTTCAGCCCTCTTTCCTGATCTCAACCTGATTTTTGGCCCCATGCCTGAGATAGCTCTGAAATCCACTTTTCTATTTTGATTTGGATCTAAGATATATTTTGATGCCTTAAAGAAAGTATCACCATCTCTCTTCTCCTGGAAGAACAATGACTTAGATTTTTCTATCGAATCTTAGTAACCTGCTTCTCGAAACTAAAAAGAGAAGGAAACAGAGGGTTTCAGGGCAAACAGAGATGAGTGAAAAAGCATTCCCCGGAATGCATGTTGCTCTCTTAAAACTCCATCTTTTTCTCCTGCCAGCTGCTCTGTTCATCAGCCAACAACATTCCATCTCAGTGAGTATGTAACAGCCAAGCTGAGCTGGTTATCTTTGTGTTATGGTCTGCATGTATTTCCCAGGTTAGAGTTACCTATAATTTCAGTTATGGGTAATGCCTGGCGTGGTCCCTCCAGGTGCTTGCTGCAATGTCTTTACAGATGCTGTGGTCTCCATCTCAACTTCTTTAATACACATTCTGCCACATTGCCTGTCACCTCTTAGGGACTCTTCCCTCACCCCAGTCTCTGCACAGTCTCACCTCTTAGTTAAGTCCTGTGCAGCCTTCAGATCTCAGTCAACTGCTTAGGAGAGGTGGGTCCCCTTGCTATATACTCTTAAAAACAGAAAGTGTACCTTTTCTTTAACTTGTCACAAGCTACAATTATATGTATTTATATGTGTGTGTATATGTATTTGATAAACGTCTGCCTTCTCCTCAACACCATAAGTTACAGAACGATAAAGGCTTTGTTTTCTTCTCCTTTATGTCACCTCACTGACTACAGTGTCGGGCACATGGTAGGCAGGCATGCATTTGTTGAATGAATAAAGTATTGGTATGCTGCATGTGCTAACTTGCTTTAGTCCTGTCTGACTCTTTGTGACCCTATGGACTGTAGCCTGCCAGGTTCCTCCATCCATGGGATTCTCCAGGCAAGAATACTAGAGTGGGTTGCCATTCCCTTCTCCAGGGGATCTTCCCAACCCAAGAATTGAACCCAAATCTCCAGCATCTCCTCCACTGCAGGCAGGTTCTTTACCCACTAAGCCACCCGGGAAGTCAAAAGTATTGGTAATGACCCACTAAAACGAATCATTCTCATAAATATCCCTAAGCCTCGGCCCCCCTAGGGTGATGCTAAAATGTTCCCATAACAGGGGAATTCACTGGAACAGTGAGTAGAACAGCCAGGGAAAATGATGTCTTAGGGAAAATCAAGAATGCTTTTCAGATACCTTATGGTCAATCCTTAGGTTAAACCTATGTTACATATGGAGAAGGAACTGGCAACCAACTCCAGCATTCTTGCCCGGAAATCCCATGGATGGAGGAGCCTGGCAGACTGCAGTCAATGGGGTGGCAAAGAGTCGGACACAACTGAGCAGCTAACAACACAACAACACATGTTACATACTACGTTGTCTGGTGGCAGCATGCATACACCACCCAGGATAATGTGAGTTGTTCTTTCTGTTCTATGACTATGCAGCCGGCCCTTCTGAACAACAGCAGGCACACAGAAGGGGAAGGGCATCATCGCCCACAGCTCTCAGGTGATGGGCCAGGCATTTGCCTATGCCATTTCCTTGAAGGCAAGGATGTGATTCTGTTTATTCTCTGTTCTGCAGATCAGTCTAGGATGTATAGCAAGCATTGTGTTCTATATATTCGGTTCAGTTCAGTTCAGTTCAGTTCAGTCGCTCAGTCTTGTCCGACTCTTTGCTACCCCATGAATCGCAGCACGCCAGGCCTCCCTGTCCATCACCAACTCCCGGAGTTCACTCAGATTCACGTCCATCGAGTCAGCAATGCTATCCAGCCATCTCATCCTCTGTCATCATCCCCTTCTCCTCCTGCCCCCAATCCCTCCCACCATCAGAATCTTTTCCAATGAGTCAACTCTTCGCGTCAGGTGGCCAAAGTACTGGAGTTTCACAAATTCCTGTTAAAGAAACTGCATGCATGAAAAGAAGGGTCCTATGACACGCAGGCAGCCATAGACAGGCAAAATTAATGGGGACTTAGGAGGACATGTTTTATACATAGTGATTTAGAAGAGAGAACTGTAGCTGGAATAAAATGCTGATTTTTTTTTAAATTTGCTTAGTGCTACAGTAGAAAGAATTGAAGTAGAAGGCAAATAAGAATGTGTGTTAATTAATCACTGAGATTAGTTCTTAGCTAACTGAACAAATAACCAGATTTAAATAGGTTAAAATAAGGAGATGCCAGTTATGTGGTACTTGCCTCTAGAGACAGTGCCTAAGAAATCTGTTTGGCTTCAGCATAGACAAGCCCTCTAAATTTTGTTTGTTTCAAACAATGGAAAATTCCAAATAAACACAAAAGTAGAAAGACTAATACAATAAATCTATGCACCCATGACTCAAACTTCAGTTGTTTTAAATACATGAAAAATCTTCCATTTATACCCCTACTATTTCTCCCATAAGTTAAGTCACTTGCTCAGTCATGTCCAACTCTTTGCGACCCCATGAACTGTAGCCCACCAGGCTCCTCCATTCATGGGATTTTCCAGGCAAGAATACTGGAGTGGGTTGCCATTTCCTTCTCCAGGGGATCTTCCCAACCCAGGAATCAAACCCAGGTCTCCTGTATTGCAGGTAGATGATTTAACCTCTGAGCCACCAGGGAAGCCCATAACACTAGATTATTTTGAAGCAAATCACTGGTATTACATTATTTTATCCATGAATGTGACAGTCTTAATGATAATTACTCTTCTTTTTAATGTAATCACAATATCATTGTTGCACTTAAAAATTATAATTCCTTAGTACCTTAATACATACTCCAATCTCATATCACATAAGTGTCTTTACTGCTTATTGGTTGGTTGACTAGTTGGTTGGTTGTTTCTGTGTTGTTGTTTGTTTGTTTGTTTTTACAGTTGACTCATTAGAAGCAAAGTCCAGAGTCCATATCTTGCATTCGTTGATATATCTCTTATATGCATGTGAGTGTGCTAAGTCATTTCAGTCGTGTCTGACTCTGCAATCCTATGGACTGTAGCCTGCAGGCTCCTCTGTCCATGGGGATTCTCCAGGCAAGAATTCTGGAGTGGGTTGCCATCCCCTCCTCCAGGGGATCTTCCTGACCCAAGGATTGGACCCATGTCTCCTTTGCAGGCAGATTCTTGATCACTGAGCCACTAGGGAAGCCCTGATACATCCTTTACATCTCTTTTAATCAATAGTTCCCCTCTCCTTTGTAATTTTATTTGTGTTTTTATTTTATTTATCTTTTGAAGAAGCGGGTTATTTGTTCTGTAAAGTCTCTCATTTACTGTATTTCGCTGATACGTCACTAGGGTGCTGTTTAACATGCTTTTCTATCTCTTGTGGTTCCTGTATAGTTGTAGGCTTGATAGGTTTGTTTTAAATGGCTAGAATACTTCATAGCTGGTGTTTTATACTTTCTTTTATAGCACTTTAAGTGTCACGGAGTATCTGATTGTCTCTTTTTTTGTCATGTTAAAATTGATCAGTAGATCCAAGAGTTACCCACCTGAGCAGTCCACAATAAAGATTTTATTACCTGTTCATGAAATGATTTTAATAGTCTTTGCCTAGATTCAGTTTTCATTAGGGGTTCTAATTTTGTAATTTTTTCTGCATTTTCATTTAAAACTCTTTTATAAAGAATATTTTCTATCAATGAAGTTGAATATGTGTGTATATATAGTCTTTATTAAGGTTTGTATACCAATTACAGGATAATTGCTTTTCCTTTGTTGAGTGCTCAGAATGAATTGATTCCTGAGCATCTTCTAACAGCGATCACAAGTTTGTTTGTTTTCCTTCAAAATATTATGAACTCATGGGTTTAAGCATGTTCGATGTGCTTCAGTTCTTGTATAACTATCCCTATTGATGGTTCAATTATTCCATTTTTGAGACTAAATGGAAGCCAATTCAAGTTGCCTCTTGAGTCCTTCTGATATGGCTCCAGTGATTTTCAATTTTCTCCTTACTTTCAAGATTGAAGTTTCAGGCTAATTTTTGTACATTTGCTGCCTCAGACCTGATATCAGCCATCTCTCCAAAGAGCTCTTGTTCCTTTTATGGAAATGAGTATTTAGGGACTACAGTTTGGACATTTGGGATGATCTTTGCTCTGAGTTAATAATTTTTTCTAATCTTTTTCAGTGGATAAACTTAGAAAATATGTAATTTTAAAGAGAAAACTAATCAGGTTTTTATAAAGTTTGTATTATCTCTAATTCAAATTTTGGCCTATGGATTTTTATACAATTTCTTTGATTTTAAATATTGACTCTTAACCACATTAACATAATTACTTATTTACTTTATCCTGTGTGTATATAGAAAGATCCTCTGGAGAAGGGATAGGCTATCTACTCCAGTATTCTTGGGCTTCCCTTGTGGCTCACCTGGTAGAGAATCTGCCTGCAATGTGGGAGACCTGGGTTTAATCCCAGGTTGCAATGGCACCCCACTCCAGTACTCTTGCCTGGAAAATGCCATGGATGGAGTAGCCTGGAAGGCTGCAATCCATGGGGTCGCTGAGGGTCGGACACGACTGAGCGACTTCACTTTTTTCACTTTCCTGCATTGGAGAATGTAATGGCAACCCACTCCAGTGTTCTTGCCTGGAGAATCCCAGGGACAGAGGAGCCTGGTGGGCTGCCATCTCTGGGGTCTCACAGAGTTGGACATGACTGAAGTGACTTAGCAGCAGCAATGTGTATATATCGTAGAAGGAAATGGCACCCTACTCCAGTAGTCTTGCCTGGAAAACCCCATGGAGGGAGGAGCCTGGTAGGCTGCAGTCCATGGGGTCACTAAGAGTTGGACATGACTGAGTAACTTCACTTTCACTTTTCACTTTGAGTAACTTCACTTTCACTTTTCACTTTCATGCATTGGAGAAGGAAATGGCAACCCACTCCAGTGTTCTTGCCTGGAGAATCCCAGGGACAGCAGAGCCTGGTGGGCTGCCATCTATGGGGTAGCACAGAGTCAGACATGACTGAAGCGACTTAGCAGCAGCAGTCCAGCAGTGTGTATATATACATATATGTGCATGTATCAAATTACCATGTTTTACAACCACTTGAAATAATTTTACTCTTATTGGCA
The DNA here is from genome assembly GCA_006410875.1 of Neotragus pygmaeus. NCBI lineage: Eukaryota > Metazoa > Chordata > Mammalia > Artiodactyla > Bovidae > Neotragus > Neotragus pygmaeus. Next base: position 3,889 of record SJYV01047473.1, on the reverse strand, counting down.
AAATCACCAACTCAATACACAGTTTCATTTGTGTCATTTTGCCTTTTAGACTTCAACTTAATTTTGTTCATAATAATGTAAAGAATATACATGATTCCAAATAAAATCCATGTAAACAAGTCTAACTTCTGTCTTTATTCCTTCCAATCTATTTTCTTGCTTCCCCTAGATACAGATATTCTTAGATTTATCCTTCCACTGGTTTTTCAATTCAGTTCAGTTGCTCAGTTGTGTCCAACTCTTTGTAACCCCATGAATTGCAGTATGCCAGGCTTCCCTGTCCATCACCAACTCCCGGAGTTCACTCAGACTCATGTCCATCGAGTCAGTGATGCCGTCCAGCCATCTCACCCTCTGTTGTTCCCTTCTCCTCCTGCCCCCAATCGCTCCCAGCATCAGAGTCTTTTCCAATGAGTCAACTCTTCGCATGAGGTGGCCAAAGTACTGGAGTTTCAGCATTAGCATCAGTCCTTCCAAAGAACACCCAGGACTGATCTCCTTTAGGATGGACTGTTGGATCTCCTTGCAGTCCAAGGGACTCTCAAGAGTCTTCTCCAACACCACAGTTCAAAAGCATCAATTCTTCAGTGCTTAGCTTTCTTCACAGTCCAACTCTCACATCCATACATGACTACTGGAAAAACCATAGCCTTGACTAGATGGACCTTTGTTGCCAAAGTAATTTCTCTGCTTTTGAATATACTATCTAAGTTGGTCATAACTTTCCTTCCAAGGAGTAAGCGTCTTTTAATTTCATGGCTGTAATCACCATCTGCAGTGATTGGTTTTTATATATAAGCAAACGTATATGTATATTTGTATCTTTTCCTTTCTTAGGTAAAATGTAGCATAGTTTATAAGCTTGACTCCAGACTGCTTATTTTCATTACATGAAAAATTCTAGATCCCTTTTTAGTGATACACGGAGAGTTTTCATGTTT
>SJYV01047472.1:0-11194 GCA_006410875.1 Neotragus pygmaeus | reverse complement strand
CATAAAACATTTAATTATTTGTAATTTATCAATGGACCTTCAAATTTGTAGTCATCACTCAGCTGAAAAATAAATTAAGGCAAAAACTCAGAGAGGTGAAGGAACCATTAATCTATCTTTGATCTTGAGACCATTTGCCAAACCAGGTGAATTTGTGGTTATGATGTCCTGGCCTCATAGGCATAAAGGATAGGATACAAAGCTCTGAGCCTACCCAGAGCAAAGGGTCTAGTAGGAAAGCACTCATATGCCTACATACATGCTTNCTATCTTTGATCTTGAGACCATTTGCCAAACCAGGTGAATTTGTGGTTATGATGTCCTGGCCTCATAGGCATAAAGGATAGGATACAAAGCTCTGAGCCTACCCAGAGCAAAGGGTCTAGTAGGAAAGCACTCATATGCCTACATACATGCTTATTGCTAGAACCCAACTAACTATGCCTTCAAAATAAGAGTGAATTAGACATCTTTTCCCACAAGGAGACTAAAGGAAAGTGCTTATATTAAAATTTGGTAATGAATAGAAGGGGGAAATCTCCTTTGAGAATACATGTAACAGCAAATTATTTCTCATGTAGATTGCAGCTAGAATTGACACAATCTGGATGACCTGATAAAACCTAAGGAGATTTAGTTAAAGTGGTCCCCAGCTAACCATGCCCTAAGTGCTTAACAGAAATAAATGCAAATCTCTTTTGAATAAACTGAGTTTCAGTATTACCTCAAAGAATTCTCTTAAATCATGTTCCTTAAAATAGGATCTCATAGTCAAAAGGAGTAAAACATCAAAAGTGCAAAACATCTTTAAGTGCAAAGCAGCAAAAACAATAGAGAATCAGTCTCAGAATAATGCAGGTGTTGAGTTAGAAATGCCATCAATTTTCTAAATAGGTTAGATACTTCTAAAGATATAAGAGTAGTTAAAATACATATAAAGAACATAAAACTATGCAAATAGGAAGATTTGAAAAAAATTAAAGCATCTCAAAGTGACAGAAATATGACTGAAAAATTTTTAAAAACTCGATGAATGGATATAACAGCATATTATAAATAACTGATATGAAAAATATAAAATACAACAAATTTGATGAAAGTATTAAATCTCACTAAAATGAAAAGAAGAAACTGAAAATCTGAACCTCTCTATAACATTAAATATTTTACATCAGTAGCTAAAATGTTTACCACAACTTTTGGTCAAGGTTAAATTCCTTTCAAGGTTAACTTCAAATACACATAGAATATGTTTTTTTTTAAATTTACCATAAAGTGGCATATAAAGCAAGTCTCAGTAAGGTCCAAAAGATTTTATAGACTATCTTATCTGACCAAAAAACAATTAAGTTAGAAATCAATGTTATAAAGATAATTTTAAAAATTCAAGTGTTATAGAGCTAAGAAATACACTACTAAGTATTGCACAGATCAAAGAAGAAATAATATTAAAAATTAGAAACATTTATATACTGAACTATAATGACATAATTTTGTATAAAATTATGTGGAATGCAGTTAGTTATAGCAGAACATACAGGAAGAGTTTACACCTTAAATATTAAAAGTAATCTATAGATGCCATGACATTCCAATCAAATGCCAATGTGACTTCTTTTAGAAACTTGATAAACTTATTCTAAAATATTTATATGGAAAAATACCCGTTGCCAAAGACCTTGATGCTGGGAAAGATTGAAGGTAAAGGAGAAGGGGATGACAGAGGATGAGATGTTTAAATAGCATCACCAACTCAATGGACATGAATTTGAACAAATGCTGGGAGATAATAGAAGACAGAGGAACCTGGCATGCTGTAGTTGATCTGGTCACGACTTAGAGTCAGACACGACTTAGCAACTAAACAACAACAGCAACAACATTCACAAGGTTAAAGTGACATAAAGAAATGAGCATTCNAGAGAGTCTGTCTCTTATACACATCTTGCCAATGTGACTTCTTTTAGAAACTTGATAAACTTATTCTAAAATATTTATATGGAAAAATACCCGTTGCCAAAGACCTTGATGCTGGGAAAGATTGAAGGTAAAGGAGAAGGGGATGACAGAGGATGAGATGTTTAAATAGCATCACCAACTCAATGGACATGAATTTGAACAAATGCTGGGAGATAATAGAAGACAGAGGAACCTGGCATGCTGTAGTTGATCTGGTCACGACTTAGAGTCAGACACGACTTAGCAACTAAACAACAACAGCAACAACATTCACAAGGTTAAAGTGACATAAAGAAATGAGCATTCATTCAGCTATAATTTTTGTTTGTGTTTTCTGAATCATAGAGCAATAGATAGCATCTAGAAATTGGCATGTAACTAAGGTTCTACAGCTTTGAAGGAGAAAGTGCTGGAGGTCTAAAAAGAGAACAGCATTTTTTTTGTTGTAAATTTATGAACTATTGACATGATTCTCAAGCAGCAACTTGTCACTCATTACAGTAGTACTTACTTATTGGTACTGAATTTCTCACTTTTTCTTGTAATTGAACACAACTTAATGTGCTACTGAAAAATGTTGAGAAAGAAACCAATTTGCCTGAATGTTGACAGTATTAAAATCAGGAAGAAAAATAGGAATATATAGATTTGGATTTGAATAATTAGTATTTACAAATCTCCTTCTCCATTTTTGAACTATGCGTTGATATGAAATTCAATTCTTTATGGCTAAAAGTGGCTGTAGAGAGAGAAAATATATGCATGTTAAATTCATTCCAAATATTGAGACAGAGTAGTATTACCTCTGCCAAATTGAGGTATAATTTGAAGGTTTGGGTTCTTAAATATTAATACATTCTTAAAGTACATATTGAATTATAATATATTCTCTATTTGGATTCTGAATCAATATTGACAATTTCCAGCATGTAATATGTTTACCAATACTCAGAAAAATAAAAAATAAACTAATGTAAATAAAAACAAATGGATGCTATTTTAAGTGACAATTCTCCTGCAAAGAGTGGGGAGTGGAATGGGGTGGTGTTTAATGGGAGTAAATATGCAAAGAATGCTCCCTCTAAGAGGCACCTATTGGAAATCAAAAGTCTACAAATTCAATTATACATTTAATTAGGTTGTGTAGCTATAGCAACTGAGGCCCTTGTCAGAAATATTCAATGATTGGCTGTATAATCACCTACTTCTGCCCAACAGGGAATAGAGGGGGAAAAATTATTATTTTTGAAAAAACAATGAAGAATGAAAAAAAAATGGGTTAGTCTCAATGAAATAATGTTATATTTATCCATGATTCAAGGTAATGTCCTTTCGAAGAGCCTCAATCCCAGGCTGCTTAGAACAGAGAGAGAGCAGTGCTGGCTCTGAAGCCTTGCCATATCCATTTGTGGTGATTCCATCATGAGCTGTCTCTGTCATTGATGGCAGAAGGTTCTATGCCACTGGTATGAGTCTGTGTAGTGCCTCATCGACACCACTTGTAAACAGTGGGAGCAAAATAAAAGACACTAGTTGCACTTCAAGGAAAAAAGATAACTAAGATTGTTTGGTTTTCCTAATAATTGTTTTCCTTACAGCTTCCTTAAAAGTTATGAACTGGACTTCCCTGGTGGCTCAATGGCTAACAATCTGCCTTGCAATGCAGTGGATACGAGTTTGATTCCTGGTTGGGGAACTAAGAGCCCACATTCTTGTTGTTGTTTTTCAGTTGCTAAGTTATGCCCACATGTTGAGGGTCAACTGAGTTCCTCTGCCTCAACTAAGATCCAGTGCAGCCAAATAAATAATTTTTTTTAAAGACACTTTCTTATTAAAAAATAAATTAATTAATTTTAAAAAAGTTATGAACTAAGAAAATGCAAGTGACACTGTTAATGCTGCTGCTAAGTCACTTCAGTCATGTCTGACTCTGTGCAACCCCATAGACCGCAGCCCACCAGGCTCCCCCGGCCCTGGGATTCTTCAGGCAAGAACAATGGAGTTGCCATTTCCTTCTCCAATGCATGAAAGTAAAAAGTGAAAGTGAAGTCACTCAGTTGTGTCTGACTCTTAGCGATCCCATGGACTGCAGCCCACCAGGCTCCTCTGTCCATGGGATTTTCCAGGCAAGAGTACTGGAGTGAATAACACTGTTAGGAAAGGAGATAATTATTCCACTTCCTGATTTGGAGGTGGCCTTTGTCCTCATGTTGTTATTATTGCTGTTCAGTCACTAAATTGTGTCTGACTTTTTGTGACCCCATGGACTACAGCATGCCAGTCTCCTCTGTTCTTCACCATCTCCCAGAGTTTGCTCAAACTAATTTCCTTTGAGTGGGTGATGCCATCCAATCATCTCCTCCTCTGTCACCCCCTTCTCCTTATCTCCTCAATTTTTCCCAGCATCAGGGTCTTTTCCAACAAGTCTTCGCATCAGGTGGCTAAAGTATTGGAGTTTCAGCTTCGGTATCAGTCCTTCCAATGAATATTCAGAGTTGATTTCTTTTAGGATTGACTTGGACTTCCAAGTCAAGAATCTTCTCCAGCACCACAATTTGAAAGCATCAGTTCTTTGGCACTCAGCCTTTTTTGTGGTCCAAATCTCACATTTGTACATGACTACTGGAAAAATCATAGCTTTGGCTAGATGAGCCTTTGTCAGCAAAATGATGTCTCTGCTTTTTAATACGCTATCTAGTATCATCACAGCTTTTTTTGCCAAGGAGCAGTGTAATCCCATTAAATTCTCATAGCCATGTTGTACAGTGTCTGTTATCATCCACATTTTACACATGGAAAATGTGGGAGATCAACAGGCTCATTCGAGATCATCCAGCGTGCACTTAGCTGAGCTACAACCAGGTATCTGCCCCAAGCCTCAAAAGGAGAGAGAAACCAGCATGAAAATACCAAACTGGGCCCTATCAGACATAGTTGGCTACCAGAGAGTACTATTTCCTCAGCGTCAGATGCTATTGATAGTGGTAACATGTCATGTAATAACATTGGTTGATATTTACTGTGTTTTTACTGGGTATTGTCAAGCTTTAGGCTCAGTGAACTATAAACTCTATCTCATTTTATTCTTAAAAGAATCCTGCAAGATAGGCAAGGCAAGTTATCAACATTGTGTAAGTGATATAAAAATTTCAGAGAGAATAAATGGCTTAAGAGAAGCCATCTGCTTTTGGACAGGAGTAAGAATGGTTGTAACCTATGACTTGAACCCGCATTTGTATTTTTCACATGTTTTTACTTTGATTGTTCATTTCAGAAGCATCAAAATATCAAAGTTTTCCAAAGGTGTTTCTCTTCATTCACATTTTACATTAGACCTAGGAAACATATATTTTTGCTGTTCCAATATTCTTTTCTTTGTGTAGTCACTTTTGGAGACTGCTGCAAAACTTTGCTCACTCCTTGGTACTGCCACTAGGCTTCACGTATTCTAGTCTTTCAAACACTATAGCTTAAAGTGCCTTCAATGCATGCAGAAATTTGAGGGAAATGAGAATGGTTTTTCCATAGCCTTGTTTCCTGTTTTAATTATCTAGAGCTGCATAAAAATCACCCTAAACTTAGTTGTATTTTAAAAATCTTTGTTATTGTTATTTTTATTAATAGTATTAGTAGCAGTATATTTCACAGTTCTAGGGATTGCCTGGGCTCAGCTAGGTGGCTGTTGCTTGGGGGTATTTCTTCCAGTTACTGTCAGCTGGAGCTGAAGTTATCTGGAAGATTTCCTTACTCAGATGTCTGCCCCTTGATGTTTGCTGTTGGCTGAGACTTTATTTGGGGCTGTCAGCCAAAGGTGTACATGTTGTATCTCTGTGTGGCCTGAACTTTCTCACACCATGGAACCTGGGTTCTAAGAGCAAAGATCCCAAGAAAAGTAGAGAGCCAGATGAAAGCCTTTTAGGATATAGTCTGGAAAGGTTATACAGCATCAGTTTTATTGCATTGTATTCCTGTGCTTAGTCGCTCAGGTGTGTCTGACTGCAACCCCATGGACTGTAGCCCACCAGGCTCCTCTTTCCATGGGATTTCTTCAGGCAAGACTACTGGAGTGGGTTGCCATGCCCTCCTCTGGGGGATCTTCCCCGCCCAGGGATCGACCCAGGTCTCCCTCATTGCAGGCAGACTCTTTACCAACTGAGCCACCAGCATTGTATTAACTGGAAGCAAATCATTCAGGCTAATCCATATTCAGGGAGAGGGAAATTGGACTCCACCTCTTAATGAAAGAGTGTCAAATAATTTGCAAATATGATTTACAACCGTTACTCCTCTCTCACTAATGCAGACGGAAATCCTGTCATGATCTGATCAGGGTTCTAAAGGATAAAGACTATATGCCAGGAAAGGAAACAACTCTGTGTGCAATGATTGTTCATTAGAGTACTCAAAGGTAGTTTACAGTCTGACCAAGGTTGTTCTTCTAACCTTTACATGAGAATAGCTGTTTCTCTCTGTCCCTAAGCCTGGCTACCAAAGTTATCAACTGGCCAATGTCACCATCTTCCCTGGAGAGTGCCCTTTTTTCAGTCACCACTTTTCTCCCATTGCTGTACTATGTAACTCTAGCTATCCACTGGAACTGGCACAAGGCCCACTCTCCTGGTCTACTTCCCTGAAATCTTAGAATTCAAAATGATTCAAGGTTTGTGTAATTCCAACTTTAGCCTTGAGATGCTCATGTCCAATGGAGCTCAGAGTATCTTATATTCACGATATTTTGTTTCTTTTCTGCTTAAATTGTCTCTTGAGGCCATTTATAATTGTTACACATGTATTTTAAATTGTTGAGCAATGTACAATATGCACAACATATTGAACAAATATTCAACAAAATCACAACAAGGTCATCACAGGTCTAAGTGACATGACTGAGTTCTGAGACCAGTGGAATATGGGCAGAGTGATGTAGCTTACTTCCAGGCCTGGTCTTAAAACTCCCCAGCTGAACTTCCCTGGTGGTCCAGTGGCTAAGACTTCATGTTTCCACTGCAGAGGACACAGGTTGAATCCTTGACTAGTGAAGTTCCACATGCCACCAAAGTGCAGCCAAAAAAGAAAAAAAACTTTCTATATATCCCACTTTCTTTCCCTTCTGTGGAATTCTTGCAGACCAAATATTGAATATGAAGGAATTACAAATATAAGGAAGCAATAAAAGATGGAAGGAACCTAGGTTTATGGATGGCCATGTCAACAAAACCTGTCCCCTACTGACTGTATTAGACTATGATACCATGAGAGAGAGAAATAAAATTGAATTTAAATAAACTTTTAAGATTTCAAAAATTATTGGTTACAGCATCACATTCACTGACTACCATCTCTCCCATAGACAGTTATTTTGGTAGAATAGGAGTACAGTACAGTCTGGTTCATGGAAGTTGTGGGGCAGATAGTCTCCCCAAACCCAGGCATAATCAGTTGGATAAAGTAAAAGGAGGAAAATAACACATGAACACTTCTAATGATGATATGTAAGGAGGAACTCTAAAACTGCTTAGGAAAGTATATTGCCATTCCAGGGGTGAAGAAAGAGCAACCTACCTCACAGAAGAGCAAGTGAAAGAAGAGAAAAGATGTGAGTATTGCGTTAAGACCCAGAGCAGAGTTTATATAACTAACGCACCTCAAGGTTCCTGGGAATAGAGGCAGAAGATGCTCTATGGAAACTGTTCCAAAGTTGAAGGAGAAACAGAGTTGCCTATATCTACTACCTAAATCAATGTCCTTGACTTCTTGCAAATGTAGTGAAGTGCAGCACTTTCCAAAATTGAACAGTGTAGCCATTTTTGCTTTTCGTTAGATGTTCAATATCTATATCTAAGCTTACTTCTCTTTACAATAAGTCAGTAGAGGTGTAAATGTCCAGTACATAAGGAAAGTATATTCTCAGAAGAGCAAAAAGAAAAGAGCTTTATGAATAATTTAATCAAACCTCACAAGTCAAAAGATGAAAATACTTGATCTACATTTGGTTTCATGGTAACTGTATCATTCTCTTCCATAGGCTGAATATGACAAAATGACAGAGTAGAATCCCCATAGACAGAGGAGCCTGGTGGGCTACAGTCCAATGGGTTGCAAAGAGTCGGACATGACTGAGTGACTAAGCACAAACACAGCACAAGACTAATAAGTCCTAAATTGCTTTGCAGTTTCCCCTCACCCCCACCTTTCAAGTGAAATAGTACTTCTTACTGCATGCATGCATGCTCAGTCTCTCAGTCGTGTGTGACTCTTTGCGACCCCCATGGACTGTAGCCCCGCCAGGCTCCGCTGTCCATGGGATTATCCTGGCAAGAATACTGGAGTAGGTTGCCATTTCCTTCTCTTGGGAATCTTCCCCACCCAGGGATCAAACCCTTGTCTCCTGAATTTGCAGGTGGATTCTTTACCACTTGTGCCACTTGGGAAACCCTAATACTTCCTACTACTTGCTGATAATCAGGATAAAATTCCAGTACACATCAAGCACTTAACCTACAATTTATTCTTATGGTAATTTTATATGGGATTTATGGACCAGAGTCCATAGTCTGGTCATTTAATCTATTTCTTTATTTCCAATGTTTATTTTTATTCTTCTGAGGGGAAAAAAAAAAAGGTTAACAAGAGACTCCAATCAGAAATAATTCATCACTATTTGTACTTGACAAGGCACAAAATCACTGGAGGTTTGACCTTGCAATGATGGATGCTTGTGTCAACTACAAAGCATAGACTATCCATGGGCTCCCATTGTAGAGTCAACTGGTCCCCTTCCCATTAATCGACTCCTGGAAATCAGTAAGCTTAAATTCCATCATTCCTATAAAAGTTTTGAACTCTAGCCTAGTTCTGGAGATTTGGTTACTATGTGGTAAAGAATCAACTGTACACAAAGAGAGGTCTGATCTTTACCCTCACCTCCTGGGAGGTGATCTCTGAGCTCTTGGAATGTCTTGGCTGATAAGAGTGTCTATGTTTACCTTGAGAAGCTTGAGTCACACTAGATAGTCTGACAAGGTGATCTGTGGTAGAAACTTGGGGGCTATAGTATCACCTTGACCTCTAGAGAGGTTGTAGAATAAAGACTAGCCACATTTCAGGAGTCAATTGTGTTTCTGTGACTCAATTCCAATAACCCTGGACAACAAAGCTCAGGTGCTACACAATTTTGCCAGGAAAAATTAATCCTATTTATGTCTCCACTGGAAGATAGCAACTGAAAGCTTCACACTTGGAACTTTCCTAGACTTTCCCTATGTATCTCTCCCCTTGGCTGATTTTAATCAGTATCTTTTTACTGTAATACACTTAAACCAGGTGGGCTTCCCTGGTAACTCAACGGTAAAGAAAAGGCAAAGGGAATGTGGAACGGGCAGTGTAAAAAGGCAACTAAAAATACTAGCTGTGACCATGTGATTAGTGACAGAAACAGGGACCGTAAATATCGTGACTATTTCCTCCTCCTTTTGTTATGAATAAGTTTGTGTGTGTTGTTCTCATTTAGTTGCTAAGTTATGTCCAACTCTGCGACTCCATGGACTGTAGCCCTCCAGGCTCCTCTGTCCAATGGATTTCCCAGGCAAGAATACTGGAGTGGGTTGCCATTTCCTTCTCCATGGGATCTTCCCAACCCAGGGATTGAACCCGCATCTCCCACATTGCAGGCAGATTCTGGCCAGCTACAGTTTATAGAGTAGCAGAAGAGTTGAACATGACTGAGAAACTAGACAACAACTTCAACCAGCAGTATAGTAGCTTTCAGTGAGTTCTTTGAATTCTTCTATTAAATTATTCAAGCTGAGCGTGTTCTTAGTGACCTCAAACATGAAATTGGTATCAGATGGTGGTCTTGGGAGGTCCCCAAACTTGCAGTTGGTGCCAGAAGTGCCAATGGTTCTGGGTATCCCAAACTCTACAAACACCATGACAGATGTTTCCAGAATGAACATTTCTAATCACACATGCTGCTACTGCTAAGTCGCTTCAGTCGTGTCCGACTCTGTGCGACCCCAGAGATGGCAGCCCACCAGGCTCCCCCATCCCTGGGACTCTCCAGGCAAGAACACTGGAGTGGGTTGCCATTTCCTTCTCCAATGCGTGAAAGTGAAGTCGCTCAGTCGTGTTCGACTGTTCGTGACCCCATGGACTGCAGCCTACCAGGCTCCTCCGTCCATGGGATTTTCCAGGCAGGAGTACTGGAGTGGGGGTGCCATTGCCTTCTCACACATACTGAACCATAAATGGGAACAATTACTGACAAACCTTGATCAACTACAATATCACTTCCTAAGATATTGCATCTCTAAAAATTCCTTGCTCTGTCTGCCACTAACTCTTTATAGCAGAATATCCACAGTCTCACAAAAACATATTATAAAACTAGTTTTCAGATAAAATAACGACTCAAAGTTTTTTCACAATGGTTTTCACCTTGTAATCGGGGATAGATTCCTGCAAAGAACAATGGCCTCAGGATATAATTAAATTATACTTAATTGTGCAGCCAGAGACAAATGTATTGTGATAGCTGTTAGCTAATGGCATCTCATTTGCTCTCCTGTACTTTCTCTATTGAAATACTCATAAAGAAAAGCCATGGAGAGGAATGTAAGTTGCAACAATATTGGAAATTAATAACTCCCATACCCTAGGAGGAATTTCTATTAAACAAAAAGAAACCAGTTTGAAAAAATTAATGTGTTAGTCAAGTATAAGTCAAGAAAACAGAAACATCTCTAGGTTTTTCAAAAAGGGGAGATCTAAAAATGAGAATTGGTTACACAGTTGATGGAAAAAGAGAGAAGCAAAACACAGCAGAGTGAAACGACTTAGAAGTTGGCAAGAGCAAGAAGTTCCTAGGAAGGGATCATCAGGTGAAGGCTGGAATCAAGAAAGGATCTGTAAGGTGAAAGTGGATATAACTGTCTGTTGAAAGCTGGAGTCTTGAAGGGGCTGGAGTAATGAAGGGGTCACAGTCCTTGCCAGAGGCAATACCTGAAGCAGAGAGTGAGGGGGAGAAAATACTTCAGCTTCTTATTTGCTGCTATATTTCAATCTCCCAGAAGTGTCTCTCTTTCACAGAACCTAACCAGAAGCCACCTGACAGGGAATTGTGGGGAAGCCATGCTGTAAGGAAAGGTGTGCTCCCCAAAATATCGAGCAGAGCAAGAGAAGGTGAACACTAGAGCTCAAAGGAAATAAGCAAAAAAAAAAAAAAAAAAAAAAAAAA
>SJYV01047471.1:54664-85832 GCA_006410875.1 Neotragus pygmaeus | reverse complement strand
GAGAGTGAAAAAGTTGGCTTAAAGCTCAACATTCAGAAAATGAAGATCATGGCATCCGGTCCCATCATTTCACGGCAAATAGATGGGGAAACAGGGGAAACAGTGTCAGACTTTATTTTGGGGGCTCCAAAATCACTGCAGATGGTGATTGCAGCCATGAAATAAAAGATACTTACTCCTTGGGAAAAAAAAGTTATGACCGAACTAGATAGCATATTCAAAAGCAGAGATATTACTTTGCCAACAAAGGTCTCTCTAGTCAAGGCTATGGTTTTTCCAGTAGTCATGTATGGATGTGAAAGTTAGGCTGTGAAGAAAGCTGAGCACCGAAGAATTGATGCTTTTGAAGTGTGGGGTTGGAGAAGACTCTTGAGAGTCCTTTGGACTGCAAGGAGATCCAACCAGTCCATTCTGAAAGAGATCGGTCCTGGGATTACTTTGGAGGGAATGAAGCTAAACCTGAAACTCCAATAATTTGGCCACCTCATGTGAAGAGTTGACTTATTGGAAAAGATTCTGATGCTGGGAGGGATTGGAGGCAGGAGGAGAAGGGGATGACAGACGATGAGATGGCTGGATGGCACCACTGACTCGATGGACATGACACTGAGTGTACTCCGGGAGTTGGTGATGGATAGGGAGGACTGGCATGCTGTGATTCTTGGGGTCACAAAGAGTCAGACACAACTGAGTGACTGAACTGAGCTGAGTGATGCAATAACTTTTTTTCCAATAATTAAATGAATTTTACAAATAATATTGAGGAAGCAAAACAATTTTCAAATGAAGTATGTTCTTTATTGACTTGCTATTGTAGAGGAAATATTTCCTTATTTTTCATTATTTAAACTATTTCTGTGTGCTTGTATATTTTTCTGTGTGTCGGGGAGAAAGAGAGGGAGGGAGACAGAATTAATATATGCAGTATATATATTGTTTTTATATGTAATTTTGATTATGAGTACCATAGCGTATCTTATGAAGCATCACTACAAACAAAGCTATTGGAGGATATGGAATTCCAGTTGAGCTATTTCAAATCCTAAAAGATGCTGTTAAAGTGTCATCCTCAATATGCTAGCAAATTTGGAAAACTCAGCAGTGGCCACAGGACTGGAAAAGTTCAGTTTTCATTCCAATCCCAATGAAAGGCAATGACAAAGAATGTTCAAACTACCACATAATTGCATATATCTCATACACTAGCTCAAAATTCTCCAAGCCAGGCTTCAACAGTACAGGAACCAAGAACTTCCAGATGTTCAAGCTAGATTTAGAAAAGGCAGAAGAACCAGAGATCAAATTGCCAATATCCTCTGGATCATAGAGAAAGCAAGAGAGTTCCAGAAAATATCTACTTCTACCTTATCAAATATGCCAAAGCCTTGAACTGTGTGGATCACAACAAACTGTGTAAAATTCTTGAAGGGATGAGAATACCAGACCACCTTATCTGCTTCCTGACATAACTATATGCAGGTCAAAATGCAAGAGGGTCTTTTCCAATGAATCAGTTCTTCGCATGAGGTGGCCAAAGTATTGGAGGTTCAGCTTCAGCATGAGTCCTTCCAATGAATATTCAGGATGGTTCTCGAGAGTCTTCTCCAACACCGTAGTTCAAAAGCATCACTTTTTTGGTGCTCAGCTTTCCTTATAGCCCAATTCTCACATCCATACATGATTACTGGAAAAACCATAGCTTTGTCTAGATGGACCTTTGTCGACAAAGTAATGTCTCTACTTTCAAATATTCTGTCTAGGTTTATCATAGCTTTTCTTCCAAGGAGCAAGCATCTTTTAATTTCATGGCTGCAGTCACCATCTGCTTTGATTTTGAGACCTAGAAAATAAAGTCTCTCACTGTTTTCATTGTTTCCCCATCTATTTGCCATGAAGTGATGGGACCAAATGCCATTATCCTAGTGTTTTGAATGTTGAGTTTTAAGTCAACTTTTTCACTCTGCTCTTTCACTGTCATCAATATGCTCTTTAGTTCTTCTTTTCTTTCTACCATAACGGTGGTGTCATCTGTGTATCTGAGGTTATTAATATTTCTTCCATCAATCTTGATTCCATCTTGTTCTTCATCCAGCCCAGCACTTCACATGATGTACTCTGCATATAAGTTAAATGAACAGAGTGACAGTATACAGCTTTAATGTACTTCTTTCCAAATTTGAATGCATATATGGAATCTAGAAAGATGGTAATGATGAATTATTTTCAGGGCAGCAGTGGAGAAGCAGACATAGAGAACAGACCTATGGACACATGGGGAGGGAGGAAGGAGAAGGTAAGATATATGGAGAGAGTAACATGGAAGCTTACAATACCATTTGTAAAATACTATTTGTAAAATAGATAGTCAATAGGAATTTGCTGTATGACTCAGGGAACACAAACAGGGGCTATTTGACAGTATAGAAAGGTATGGAGGGGAAGGAGATGGGAAGGAAGCTTGGGAGGGTGGGGACAAGGTGTACCTATGGCTGATTCTTGTGATGTATAACAGAAAACCACTAAATTCTGTAAAGCAATTATCTTTCAGTTAAAAAAATAAAGTGGCAAAAAAAAAAAAAAAACTATGTGCACTTTTTCATTTGTTGTTTAGATGCTAAGTCATGTCTGACCATTTATGACCCCAAAGACTCTAGCCCACTAGGCTCCTTTGTCCATGTGATTTCCCAGGCAAGAATACTGGGGTAGGTTGCCATTTCTTCTCCAAGGGATCCTCCCAACCCGCTGATCAAACTCACATCTCCTGCATTGCAGGTTGATTCTTTATCTGAACTAGAAATATTTGTTTTTAATTCTTTATCTTTCCCTTAATTGTCATGCAGTTTTTATTTAATGTCCTTCTTGCTTAGTCTTACTAAGCAAGTTGATAATGGACCTGATAGAATACAGGTACAGTAGTACCTTGGTTGCTGCATGAAGGATTGACTTACAGATTTTGAGAGGCTTGAAAATTCTCCTGTATCCCACAGATTCTGGGGGTCAGCAATGATAAACACATTGCATTTTATGTATTTAGAGTTAGCCAAAATTACCAGATCACATTTGAATTTCCCAAAACAGAAGAATACTTCTTTAGTCACTTATGGAAGCCATCCTCTACTGCCAGTTATGGCTAGTGCCATATCTAACATGATATCTAATTATTTTAATTTGTGTTGTAACTGATATTGTGAAATTGGTTGGTTAAAGTGATGTTAGCTAGTTTAACTGAGGGGATTGTTGAGACATATTAGAGGGATGTTGCCTCATTTTTCCATAAATGTACTTATAGCTTAGGATTGTCTAGTTCTATAGTCCTTTTCTTCCCATTTATAGTCAAGACAATCTCCAAAATATGCATAAAAATATAGCATCTGATTTAATATGTTTTAACAGATTTTTCAAAAATAACAGAAAAACATTTGGCTAAATTGTACATATAATGTGTGTTTCCATGTTAGAGTCATAATTTTGAAGACTTCTAATTTCCCTCCAGTTTGGAGAAAGTACAGTCAAATAAAATATTCTTGAATTTAAACTCATGAAGTGGAAGTTCGTCTTCTTACTCTATTCTCCAAAGCTAAAAATACAGTGATTTTGTAATTTTGTTCTTTCATTAAACAAGTATTTACAGAGCAAAAAATAAAAAGCAACATTGATTTGCTTTTCTTTTTTTCTCTATTCAATATTATTAATAATTGTGGAGAGGAGTAAATCCAACATAAACTCATCAAGGATCTATTTCCATAAAATGCCTATTAATCTTTTTGCAACATGGAAGATCTAACTGCATGTCTCAGAATGATCAAAATCCCTCTGAAGCAAGTATCTAGTGTGATGTTAAAGGGATGTATTTTTGCTTGTTTGTTTTAGCCACACAGTACTGCACCTTTGTGCAGTGGAAACTCGGAATCTTACCAGTTGGACTGTCAGGAAGTTCCTACAGGAATCTTTTAATGCTTCTTGCTATTGGAGGTGGAATGAGTGTTTACAACTACTCAGTTCCTTGCATAGACTGAATGTATGGTTCAGGTCACATTCAGCTATTTTCCATCTATTTTATCACATCTGTTTAGAATTCTTACTCATTTTATCTTCAGAAAATATTTGTTTCTTGTGATACTCTAGCAAAACCCTTAAGTTTGCCAAATCTAAGATGTCAACTTCTTTATTCTCATATCATCATAGTAACTAAACTAATGTGGAATCCCTTAAACTCTATTTTGTACTGTCATTATAGGATCTTTGAGACATCTTATACTTCTCTAACCACATTTGTATGACATAAATATTCTCTAATTACCTTTGAAAAATCTATTATAATCCCAAGGAGTGGCACACAGAAACACAGAACACACATAGTGCAAGCAGTTAAGGCTTATATGGAAAGTAACTACTATGATTAGCACAGTTATCTGAAGGCTAGACCTATAGCAGAACTGATAACACTTTATGGTTCAGTAGTACATTTGCTCAGGCACAAATAGTTTCTGGGTCCTTATAATGAAAGAGAAGCTTTTTCTCCCCAGGTTGTATGTAGATGAGCTTTTATACACATATTACTTTTTAAAGAAACATTGTAACTCTTAGAAAACTTTCTATTTTAATGAAATATGTGAATTCAGCTTCCAAAGATGCAAGAGAAAGGCAGACTAGAGCCAAGAGCTATAATTAACCACATGCTTATTTGCTAAAATAAATGTGCAGTTCTCACTTTTTCCCTGAATGGAGTCACTGAGACTACTATCATTAGACTGCCATTACAGTCCTAAAATTAAAGAAATAATAAGAAACAAGCTGTGGACTCTACTTTTCTCTTCAATTTAGGGGCAATTTGGTGGTAGAAACAGAAGCAGAAGTTATTTTTAAATGTGCTCCATAATTCTTATATAGTGATACCT
This sequence comes from Neotragus pygmaeus, assembly GCA_006410875.1. Lineage (NCBI taxonomy): Eukaryota > Metazoa > Chordata > Mammalia > Artiodactyla > Bovidae > Neotragus > Neotragus pygmaeus. The sequence goes on along the minus strand of SJYV01047471.1, from coordinate 80,934 downwards.
ACATCCATTTATAAATAAACATGATTATCTGGTCATTTTAAACAGTGGCTTGATGTAAAAATATTAATTTGCTTGTGGTTAACCTAGTTTATCAGAGGACATAAAATTTTTGATTGCAAAGTCAATTACGATGCAGAAAATATGTATTGACTGTTTCTGTTTTTCTAATTTACTGATTTTCTGTAATGGTGAATGCTGACTATTTAAACATTTCTTGTAGCCTAATGATTTTTCTACAATGTACCCCATTTGCATCCTGCTGATTCTCAGGCCTCTCTCCTTTGTCATGCTCACTTCTGATTCTACAGATTGTCTTACATCTTATGACACTATCACCTGTTTTGTATGATGATAAACTACAATACCAGTCCAGGCTTTTCTGCTGTATGACAGCTCTTGGGTGATACAGAGGCACAGAAAATGTACCAGCCTTGATCACATGCTTGCTAATTACTTGAAGTCAATGGATCAAGGGTACACTCTCAGAAACATGCAAGAAGGGATCTAGAATAAAGCTTATAAAGAAATAAATATTTACACACACATATTTTTAAGCACAAAATAACCTAAAGTAAAATTAAGACAGAGGATGACTATCTTTTGCAAATGTTAAGCAGAGGCAACTAAAATGAAAATTAAAGATTAGATTTGTCAGCTGGGAAGTTTATTGGTCATCAAAAGGACCATGAAGACAGATTGGTGAAATCTAGACTGATTAGAGTGATTTTAAGAAATAGAGTGAATAAATGCAGAGTGGGAGATAAAGAAGTGGAGATAACAAAAACATTTAACAATCTGAGTAATTATGAAAATTTTACATATAAAGAGGACAAATGACAAAGAATACAGATTGAAGGTTTTTCCTTTAAAACAGAAATAAGGAAGCAGAAAGAAAATTAAATAATAGTACTTATGTTATTAATAGTGGTATGTTAATTAGAGAGGGAGTTCAAATGATTAGCTTTAAACAAGATTGAGACAATTTTTTTTTAAGAGGATGGAAAGCTGTGAATATGAATTTAGAAAAAATAATTTTATATTCCACATATGCATGAAATCATACAGCATTTGTCTTTCTCCATCTGACTAATTTCATTTAGGATATCAACGCTCATCCATATTGTCTCAAATAGAAAGATATCATCTTTTTTGTGGCTGAGTTCAATTCAGTTCAGTCGCTCAGTCGTGTCCGACTCTTTGTGACCCCATGAATCACAGCACACCAGGCCTCCCTGTCCATCACCAACTCCCGGAGTTCACACAAACTCAGGTCTATCGAGTCCGTGATGCCATCCAGCCATCTCATCCTCTGTCATACCCTTCTCCTCCCTCCCCCAATCCCTCCCAGCATCAGAGTCTTTTCCAATGAGTCAACTCTTCGCATGAGGTGGCCAAAGTACTGGAGTTTCAGCTTTAGCATCATTCCTTCCAAAGAACACCCAGGTCTGATCTCCTTCAGAATGGACTGTTTGGATGTCCTTGCAGTCCAAGGAACTCTCAAGAGTCTTCCCCAACACCACAGTTCAAAAGCATCAATTTTGTGGTACTGTTTTCTTTATGGTCTAACTCCCAGATCCATACATGACCACTGGAAAAACCATAGTCTTGACTAGACGGACCTTTGTTGGTAAAGTAATGTCTCTGCTTTTCAATATGCTATTTAGGGTGATCACAACTTTCCTTCCAAGAAGTAATATCCCATTATTTATATGTATGTACACACACACACACACACCACATTTTCTTATCCGTTTATCCTTGATGGGCATGTAGGTTGTTTCTGTATTTTGGCCATTGTGGTTAGTATCTCAGTGAACATAGAGATGCATATATTTCTTCGAATTAGTGTTTTTATATTCTTTGGCTAGGGCTTCCCAGGTGGCACAGTGGAAAAGAATCTGCCTGCCAATGAGGGGGATGCAAGAGACATGGATTTAATCCTTGGGTTGGAAAGATCCTCTGGAGGATGAAATGGCAACCCACTCCAGTATTCATGCCTAGAAAATCCATGGACAGAGAAGCCTGGTGGGCTTCTGTCCATGGGGTCACAAAAAGTTGGACACGACTGTGATACTGAGCATTGAGCACATTCTTTGAATAGATACCCAGAAATGTGAGAGCTGGATCATATGATAATTATATTCTTAATTTTTTGAGAAATATTCATACTGTCTTCCAGAGTAATTGCACCAAATGAACAATAAATAAATAAATAAAATAAACAAACCAAACACACAAATACAGAGAACAAAGTAATGGCTACAAGATGAGAAGATGTATTGGCAAAGGAAGCTGAAATAATTAAAGGGATCAACTCTGTAGTGATGGATGGTAACTAGATTTTTGGTAGTGAGCATATTGCAGGACATACAGAAGTAGAAATATAATGTTGCAAACAGAAAACTTACATAACACTATAAAACAATGTTATCTCAATCAAAGCATTCCTATTTTTTAATTTAAAAAAGGATTTTTGGAAGATTATTGGAAGAAAATGAAGATAAGGAGGGAAGGAAATGAAAGGCCAATGGACTGTGAAAAAGCTGGTAGATGGATGGATTCAAAACTCTGATAGAATAACATGTGGATGTAGTGGAGTTACTAAAGGAAAATAGAAGATAGTTATCAGAAAGAGGATTCATAAAATTTTGGAGTGATTTTATATTGAAAATATTTAGGAAAAATGATATGTGGCTAGAGGAGAGGTCACATCATTAAAAATGAGTAACTCAGGAAACTTTGGGGTGAAGCTGATGATAGATTGTGCAAAAGGATGTGAAGAGAAATAAAGGAGAGAGAAATAATGCTTTGATACCAATAATCATTTATCAGAGTTACCTGGTTGATAAATACATCATATGATTCTTAGGAATAGGAAGGAAGATGTTATTTGGAATGAGGAGAGCAACTGCTCTACTTCTAGACTAAGTTTTAGATCTTAATCATATTCAAGGTATGGGTGAAAAAGTAATTATTTTCTTGTGTGTGTCTTAAAAACACTGTAGTAAAAGGAAAGCAAAATTTAAGACATGATGATAAACATATAGGTCACTTTGATTATGAATTACAAATTGTAATATTTGGGGGAGTCTTGGGGATTGACACTGGTAGGATGAACATCCACAGAGGTGGGGCTAAAACCACTGCTGAACCCCAGTGGCTGTGCAACAAGGAAGAAGAGCTTAAATCTCTCCTCATGGCTACAGGAACTATGGACTTATACACCATCACCACCCCACACCCAATACAGGTGCTCACAGAATGTCTGAGTGAATGAGTGTTCCCACAGCTGAGACAGTTCTAACTTTAGCAGCTGTGGGCATTATGGGCACTTACATGTGGGGATCTGTCCAGGCCAGAATCTGAGATGCCTCCATAGTTCTCAGAGCAGGTCTATGTGCTCAATTACTGCAGTCCTGGGACCTGACTTTGGTAGATCTGCACTAGTGGCCTGGTGAAAACAATAAATAAGAGACACCAGGTCCAACTGTGGGCTTACTCATGGTTAAGGTGTGGCTGAGAACAGGGCCAGCAACAGTGTACTTTATGAACCTACACAATGGGTAAAATAGTGATACAACAGAGTACACTCATGGGTGAACAGCTCCAGATAAGGAAAACTCAATGGCTTTTCTCCCCATAGGAGTGCTACAATCCCTCCTACCTCACATCTCACACAGTTCAGAAATAGATCTGGGGCTTCTACATTAACAACTAGGAAGCAGACCCTGCATCTAATAGGACAGTAAAAACCACAGAGCAAAGGGGAGGCCCTTCTCATCATCCAGTGAAGGCTCAGCTTTACCACAATATCAGTCACATCTCCTATCAAGGGAATAGTGACCAGCATACACTGAGGAAACAGTTATTAGACATCCATACTAAAAACAGCTCTTACACTAAAATTGTGAAACACCAAGAGACAACACAAGGATGTCTCCACATAAAAATAGTCCTCTAAGACAGTCTGAGTGTCAGGCATCAGGAGGCAAAAACGCAAGAGCATGTGGCTTTCAAGACTAGCAAGTTCTGAGTACAGGAGCTCTACAGAACTGAGCAAAACAGAAAGTCCACTCTTGAAGGATTCACATAAGACCTTACCTACACTAGAACACATCACAAGACAATACTTCCATAAGAACAAGGGCTAGACCTAACTAGGGGTCTGGGAGGGTTGCCTGGAAAGGTAGGGGTTGGTTGTAGCTCACTATAGGAGCAAGGACACTGGTGGTCGAGGCCACAGAGAATATTTATCAGCATGAACTCTCCTGGAGATCCCCACTTCAGAACTAGAACCTGACTGTACCCAACAGCCTATGGCCTCCAGAGCAGAAAGCCTCTGGACAAACAACCAGCAAGACAGGAACACACCCCCACCTATCAACAGACTGGCTGCTTAAAATCATTCTGAGCTCACAGCTACCTCACACTATACCACTTGACACTTTTCTGCCCATCAGAGGGATGAGATACAGCTCAACCCACCAGAAGACAGGCATGAGTCTCTCACACCACCAAGAAGCCTACACAGGTCCCTGGACCAACCTCACCACTAGGAAGCAGACATCAGATACAAGAGAAGCCAAAACCCTGTAGCCAATGGGAAGGAGATCACAAACACAGAAAGACAGAATGAGATAAGAGAGAAATATGCTACAAACAAAGGAACAAGATCAAACCCCCAAGAACAAGTAAATGAAGAGGAAACAGGCAATCTACCTGAAAAGTAATTCAAGATAATGATATTAAAAATTATCCAAAATCCTGGATAAAGAATGGAGGCACAGATCGAGAGAATACAAGAAATATTTAGCAATGTGCTAGAATATTTAAAGAATAAGCAAACAGAAATGAAAAAAAAATACACTAGAATGTATCAATAGCAGAATAACTGAGACTGAAGAACAAATAAGTAAGTCGGAGGACAAAGTGGTGGAAATTACTTCCACAGAATAGAATAAGAAAAAATGAATGAAAAAAAAAAAGGAGTCTCAGAGACCCTTAGACAATATTAAATGTACTAGCATTCACATTATATGGTTTTCAGAAGGAGAAGAGAAAGAGAAAGTCCCTGATAAAATATTTGATGAAATTATAGCTAAACACTTCCTTAACATGATAAAGGAAACAGTCACTCAAGTCCAAGAAGTGCAGGAAGCCCCATACAGGATGAATCCAAGGCATAAAACTCCAAGACACATATTATTTAAACTGAAAACTTTAAAGACAAAGAAAAAAAATTTAAATCAATTAGAGAAAAGGAACAAACCCCATAAAGTTATTAGCTTATTTTTCAGCAGAAGCTCTGCAAGCCAGAAAAAGGTGGTAGTATATAGTTAAAATGATGAATGGGGAGAAACTGCAACCACAAGAATACTCCACCCAGCAAAGCTCTCATTCAGATTTGAAAGAGAAATCAAAATCTTTAAGATGAACAAAACTAAAAGAATTCAGCACTGCCATATCAGCATTTAACAAATTCTAACAGAACTTCTCTAGACAAGAAAGAGATAAAGAGAGTAAAACAACCTTGAACATATATAGACTACCATATCAAAACATCATGGGAAAAGCAAATCAAAAACCATAGTAGATAAACACACAAAAAATGTAAAAGTAACTCAAACAAAATGCCAAATATAGTCATCAAACCACAACGGAACTGAACGAAATTGGAATGGAAGAAAAAAGACTTACAAAAATAAATCCAAAATAATTAAGAAATATCAAAGGAACATATATATTGAAATTTGAATCAGTTCTAATGAGATGGATGAAACTGGAGCCTATTATACAGAGTGAAGTAAGCCAGAAAGAAAAACACCAATACAGTATACTGACACATATATATGGAATTCAGAAAGATAGTAATGATGACCCTGTATGTGAGACAACAAAAGAGACACAGACATATAGAACGGACTTTTGGGCTCTGAGGGAGAGGGAGAGGGTGGGATGATTTGGGAGAATGGCATTGAAGCATGTATACTATCATGTAAGAAACGAGGCGCCGGTCTATGTTAGATGCAGGATGCAGGATGCTTGNATGGCATCACCGACTCAATGGACATGGGTTTGAGCAAGCTCCAGGAGTTGGTGATGGACAGGGAGGCCTGGGGTGCTGCAGTCCATGGGGTCGCAAAGAGTCAGACATTGAGCAACTGAACTGAATTGATGCAAATGACGTTTTTCAGGTAAGAGATGAATTTCTTAATACAGAAAGATCTAATCAGATGAATTTCCTAATACAGCAAGATCTAATGTTCATCAGTATATAAAGTACAACCAACTGATTTCCAGAAGACCTGAAGAGCTAGCTCACAGAACACAAAAATATGAATGGCTAATAAACATCAAATGAAAAGCAAATTAAAATGCGGTGTCAAGCCAAGTCAGTCATGAAGAAGAAATCTGGAGAACTTACACCATCAAATATGGAGCTGTAACAGATAGGATAATATGGGAATGCCATATTAATAGACAAAAAGCCCAGTGGAGGAGTTCAGTCCATTAACAGACTGACACATGTACTGTCACGTGGTCTATGATAAAGGTGACACAGTGGTACAGTGGGGAAAGGAAGATCAAACAAATCGTGTTGGTTAGTTGGATATGCATGTAGAGGGAGAAAGATCACGATCTTACCTTTTATCATACACAACATTTTCGGTGGATTGCTGATCTAAATGCAGAGAACAGTTTAGGAAAAAGTTTTCACTGTGTCAGCAAAAATATATTAAATAGGATACAAAAAATGAAGTAAAGGTAATTTGGTATATTGGCCTATTTTAAGATTAAGAACATCTGTTTATTAAGATACCATTAAAAGAGTGAAAAGTATACTGACACATATATATGGAATTTAGAGAGAGAGTAATGATGACCCTGTATGTGAGACAACAAAAGAGACACAGACATATAGAACGGACTTTTGGCCTCTGAGGGAGAGGGAGAGGGTGGGATGATTTGGGAGAATGGCATTGAAGCATGNTGAAGTAAGCCAGAAAGAAAAACACCAATACAGTATACTGACACATATATATGGAATTTAGAAAGATAGTAATGATGACCCTGTATGTGAGACAACAAAAGAGACACAGACATATAGAACGGACTTTTGGCCTCTGAGGGAGAGGGAGAGGGTGGGATGATTTGGGAGAATGGCATTGAAGCATGTATACTATCATGTAAGAAACGAGGCGCCGGTCTATGTTTGATGCAGGATGCTTGGGGCTGGTGCACGGGGATGATCCAGAGAGACGCTGTGGGGTGGGAGGTGGGAGAGGGATTCAGGATTTAGAGCTCGTGTACACCTGTGGTGGATTCATGACGATGTATGGCAAAGCCAATAGAGTATTGTAAAATAAAATAAAGTAAAAAGAAATAATAATAAAAATAAAAAAATTGGTATATATTTTCACTATATTTGGACATTTAGAATATTGTCATGAATTTGTTTAAGAGTAATTAGTTACATGACATAAAAATGATGAGCTTGTTTCTGTGAATGATACTTGAGATATGTGATATACAAAAATAGAAGGCCAAAGTAAAATTTGTTAAAAATATAATATTTTTGAAATAGTCTCTCAAGATTAAAGGAGGCAAAACACACAATCTTTTTGCCTTTTCATACTGCCAAAAGATTGTGTTTTACTTCCCTTAATCTTGAGATCTAAAAACAACCTCAAATAAATGCCCACTTGATGTGAAGAACTGACTCAAGGGAAAAGACCCTGATGTTGGGAAACATTGAAAGCAGGAGGAGAAAGTGATGACAGAGGAAGAGATGGTTGCATGTCATCAATGACTTAATGGACATGAGTTTGAGCAATCTCCAGGAGCTGGTGATGGACAGGGAATCCTGGCAAGTTGCAATCTATGGGGTCACAAAGAGTCAGACATGACTTAGTGACTGAACTGAACTGAAAACACAATATTTAACTTTTTGCAGTATCACCCAAAAAAGGTTACGTCAATTTTGCTAAGGACTTATGATTTCAAAAACTTCACCAAGCCTCATTTTAACTGTCTTCTTCAAGTGTCAAATATGCCTAAATTTTATTTTTTTTGATACTGCTAATTTCTCATTTATTTTACTTAACTTCAATGTATTTCTTTCTGTTCCATGGAAACCTTTTAGAGCATGCCTAAGAAGCAGTCACATAACCCTGAAGAAAAGGGGAATGGAAAGAAGAGGAAGGAAAAGAAAAATAAGCCAATCAAACAAACAAAAACATATATTAAATATACAGAAGTAATCTCAAGCAAATCAATAATCATATTAAATAGGAATTATAAAAATTATAAAAAGTCAATTAAAATAAAAAAGTATCATAGTGGGTAAAAAAGACACTGCTCTATGCTTGTATGGGAAATTTGCTTTAAATATAATAAAATTCATAAGCTAAATTTAAAAGAAAGGAAATAGTACATCACACAAACACTTGATTTGCTATATTAGAATGATATAGTATAGAAAAAAACTAGAAACTTATTACCACAATTGAAGAGGGACACAAATAAAGCACAGCTAAAGAGGGACACAAAGAATGATACAACAGTCACTAAATCGGGAAGAAATAAAAACCAATGTTAATGTACCTAACAATAGAGCTTCAAAATAGATTAAGAAAAATTGACAAACTGACAGGACTTAAAAGAGATGCAGAAAAACTCACAATCAAGGATTAGAGTTTCAACATTCCTCTGTTAGTATAAATAGTATTAGTAGATACAAACTGCATAAACATTAAATNTAGAGCTTCAAAATAGATTAAGAAAAATTGACAAACTGACAGGACTTAAAAGAGATGCAGAAAAACTCACAATCAAGGATTAGAGTTTCAACATTCCTCTGTTAGTATAAATAGTATTAGTAGATACAAACTGCATAAACATTAAATAACTGATCAACACTATAAACCAATTGAATCTAGTCAACTGTAAAGAGCAATTCCCCAAAAGATAGCAGAATACATTCTCCTTTCAGGTGTACATTGAACATTCACCAAGAATGGTTATATTTAGGTCATAAAACAAATCAGAAGATATTAACAGAAGCAGAAGCTATTAAGAAGAGGTAGCAAGAATATACAGAAGAACTATACAAAAAAAGACCTTCATGACCAAGATAATCACAATGGTGTGATCACTCGCCTAGAGCCAGACATCCTGGAATGTGAAGCCAAGTGGATCGTAGAAAGCATCACTACGAACAAAGCTAGAGGAGGTGATGGAATTCCAGTTGANTTTAGGTTGCTTCCATGTTCTAGCTATTGTAAGGAGTGCTGCAATGAACAATGGGTTACATATGTCTTATTCAAATTTGGTTTCCTCTAGGTATATGCTGATGACGGGGGTTGCTGGGTCATATGGTGGTTTTATTCCTGATTTTTTAAGGAATCTCCATATCATCTTCCATAGTGGCTGTATCAATTCCCACCAACAGAGCAAGAGCATTTCCTTTTCTCCACACCCTCTCCAGCATTTGTTGTTTGTAAACATTTTGATGATGGCCATTCTGACTGGTGTGAGGTGATATATCGTTATAGCTTTGATTTGCGNCTTCCATAGTGGCTGTATCAATTCCCACCAACAGAGCAAGAGCATTTCCTTTTCTCCACACCCTCTCCAGCATTTGTTGTTTGTAAACATTTTGATGATGGCCATTCTGACTGGTGTGAGGTGATATATCGTTATAGCTTTGATTTGCGTTTCTCTGATAATGAGCAATGTTGAGCATCTTTTCATGTGTTTGTTAGCCATCTGTATGTCTTCTTTGGAGAAATGTCTGTTTAGGTCTTTTCCCCACTTTTTGATTGTGTTGCTTGTTTTTCTGGTATTGAGTTGTATGAGCTGCTTGCATATTTTGGAAATTAATCCTTTGTCAGTTGTTTCATTTACTATTATTTTCTCCCATTCTGAGGGTTGTCTTTTCACCTTGCTTAGTGTTTCCTTTGCTGTGTAAAAGCTTTAAGTTTAATAAGGTCCTATTTCTTTACTTTTGTTTTTATTTCCATTACTCTAGGAAGTAGATCATAGAGGATCTTGCTTTGGTTTAGGTCATCGAATATTCTGCCTATATTTTCCTCTAAGAGTTTTATAGTTTCTGGTCTTACATTTAGGTCTTTAACCCATTTTGAGTTCATCTTTGTGTATGGTGTTAGGAAGTGTTCTAATTTCATTCTTTTACATGTAGCTGTCCAGTTTTCCCAGAACCATTTATTGAAAAGTCTGTCTTTGCTCCACTGTATGTTCTTGCCTCCTTTGTCAAAACTACGATACCTATAGGTGCATGAGTTTATTTCTGCACTTTCTATCTTGTTCTATTAGTCTACATTTCTGTTTTTGTGTGAATATCATGTGGTCTTGACGACAGTAGCTTTGTAGTATAATCTGAGGTCAAGAAGCTTGATTTCTCCAGCTCCATTCTTCTATCTTAAGATTGCTTTGGCTATTTGGGGTCTTTTGTGTTTCCATATGAATTGTGAATTTTTTGTTCTAGTTGTATGGAAAATGCCGTTGATAATTTTATAGGGATTGCATTGAATCAATATTTTGTGTTTGGCAATATAGTCATTTTCCCAATATTGATTCTTCCTACCCAGGAACATGGAATATTTCTCCATCTGTTTATGTCATCTTTTATTTCTTTCATCAGTGTCTTATAATTTTCTGTGTACAGTTCTTTTGTCATCTCAGGTAAATTTATTCCTAAATATTTAATTCTCTTTGTTGCAATGGTGAATGGGATCGATTCCTTAATTTCTCTTTCTGATTTTTCATTGTTAATATATAGAAATGCAAGAGATTTTGGTGTATTGCAACTTTGCTAAATTCACTGATTAGCTCTAGTAATTTTATGTTACTATCTATATTTGGGGTTTTCTATGTACAGTATCATGTCATCTGCAAAACGTAAGAGCTTTACTTCTTTTCTGATCCGGATTCCTTTCCTTTCTTTTTCTTCTCTATTGTAGCTAGAACAGAACTACAGTGAATAACAGTGGTGAAAGTGAACATCCTTGTCCTATTCCTGAACTTAGGGGGAATGCTTTCAATTTTTCCACACTGAGAATAACACTTGCTGTAGGCTTATCACATATGGACTTTACTATGTTGAGGTAGGTACCTTCTATGCCCATTTTTTCAAGAGCTTTAAGCACAAATGGATGCTGAATTTTGTCAAAGGCTTTTTCTGCGTCTATTGAGATAATCATATGGTTTTTATCCTTCTCTTTGTTAATATGGTGTACCACATTGATTGATTTGCATATATTGAAGAATGCTTGCATCCAATCTGATCATGGTTTATGAGCTTTTGATGTGTTGCTGAATTTTGTTTGCTAAAATTTTGTTGAGGATTTTGCATCTATGTTTCTCAGGAATATTGGCCTGTAGTTTTCTTTTTTGTGTGTTATCTATGTCTGGGTTTGGTATCAGGGTGATTGCGGCCTCGTAGAATGAGTTTGGAAGTGTTCCTTCCTCTGAAATTTTTTGAAAGTGTTTTAGAAAGATAGGCATCACCTCTTCTCTAAATGTTTGATATAATTTTCCTGTGAAGCCACCTGGTCCTGGGCTTTTGTTTTTTGGGAGATTTTGTTAATCACAGCTTCCATTTCAGTGCTTGTAATTGGGCTGTTCATAATTTCTATTTCTTTCTGGTTCAGTCTTGGAAGATTGAAGTTTTCTAATAATTTATCAGTTTCTTCCAGGTTATCCATATTGCCATAGTGTTGTTCATAATAGTCTCTTATAATCCTTTGTATTTCTGCATTGTCTGTTATAACCTCTCCTTTTTCATTTCTAATTTTGTTAATTTGATTCTTCTCTTTCTCTCTCTCTCTTTTTTTTTTCTTTTCTTGATGAGTCTGGCTAAAGACTTGTCAATTTTGTTTATCTCCTTAAAGAACCAGCTTTTAGTTTTATTAATCTTTACTATTGTTTCATTTCTTTTTCATTTATCTCTGCTTAGGTCTTTATGATTTCTTTCCTTGCACTATTTTTTTTTTTTGTTCTTTTTACAGTTGTTTTAGGTGTAGAGTTAGGCTCTACTAACTCTATAAGTATATGCAATATTTTATTTGTTTCTTGAGGTAGGATTGTATTGCTATAAACTTCCCTCTTAGGACTACTTTTGCTGTATCCCATAGGTTTTGAGTTGTCATATTTTTATTGTCATTTGTTTCTAGAAGTTTTTTGATTTCTCTTTTGGTTTCTTCAGTAATTTGTTGGTTATTTAGAAACATGTTGCTTAATCTCTATATGTTTGTGTTATTTACAGTTTTTTTTTTCTTGTAATTGATATTTAGTCTCATAGAGTTGTGGTAAGAGAAGATGCTTGATACAATTTCAATTTTCTGAATTTACTGAAGTTTTATCTGTGACCCAAGATTGGTCCATCCTGGAGAAAGTTCTATGTGCCCTTGAGAAGAAGATGTATGCTTCTGCATTTGAATGGAATGTCTGAAGACCTCAATGAAGTCCATCTCATCTAATACATCATTTAAGACTTATGTTTCCTTATTAATTTTTTTTGTTTTGATGATCTGTCCATTGGTGTTGAGTGGGGTGTTAAAATCTCTTACTGTTAATTTCTCCATTTATGTCTGTTAGTGTTTGTCTTATGTATTGAAGTGCTCCTGTGTTGGGTACATAGATATTTACAATTGCTGTGTCTTCCTCTTGGATTGATCCATTGATCATTATGTAGTGTCCTTTCTTATCTCTTGTATTTTGTCTGATATGAGGACTACTACTCCAGCTTTCTTGTGCCTTCCATTTGCATGGAATATATTTTTCCATCCTCTCACTTCCAGTCAATATGTATCTTGAGATCTGAAGTGTGTTTCTTGTAGACAGCATATATATGGATCTTGCTTTTTTATCCACTCAGTCAGTCTGTGTCTTTTGGTTGGAGCATTTAATCCTTTTACATTTAAAGCAATTATTGATATATATGTTCCTAATTCCATTTTCTTAATTGTTTGGGGTTTATTTTGTAGATCTTTTTTCTTCTCTTATATTTTATGACTATATGAGTCCATTTAACATTTGTTATAAAGCTTGTTTGGTGGTACTGAATTCTCTTAACTTTTGCTTGTCTGAAAAGCTTTTTATTTCTGCATCAACTTTGAATGAAATCATTGCTGGGTACAGTAATCTTGGTTGTAGATTTTCCCTTTCATTACTTTAAATATATCTTGCCATTCCCTTCTGATCAGCAGAATTTCTGCTGAAAGACCAGCTGTTAAGTATATGGGATTTCTCTTGTACATTACTTGCTGCTTCTTCATTGCTTCTTTTAATATTTTTTTTCTTTGTGTTTAGTTTTTGTTAGTTTGATTAGTGTGGGCCTTGTCATGTTTCTCCTCGGGTTTGTCCAATATGGTGCTCTTTGTGTCTCTTGGACTTGACTATTTCCTTTTCCATGTTGGGGAAGTTTTCAACTATAATCTTTTCAAAAATTTTCTCATACCCTTTCTTTTTCGTCTTCTTCTTCTGGGACCGCTATAATCTGAATGTTGATGCATTTGATATTGTCCCATAGGTCTCCAAGATCCTCAGTTCTTTGCATTCTTTTTACTTTAGTCTGTTCTTCAGAAGTTGCTTCCACCATTTTATATTCCAGCTCACTGATTCATTCTTCTGCTTCATATATTCTTCTTTTTACTCCTTGTAGAGTATTTTTAATTTCAATCATTGTGCTGTTTGTCTCTGCATGTTTATTCTTCAATTCTTCTAGGTCTTTGTTAATTGACTCTTCCATTTTGCTTTCAAGGTTTTTGATCATCTTTACTATCATTGTTCTGAATCCTTTTTTCAGGTAGTTTGCCTATTTCCTCTTCATTTATTTGGAATTTCGTGTTTCTAGTTTGTTCCTTCATTTGTGCACTATGTCTCTGCCTTTTCATTATTTTTTTTTTTTAACTTATTGTGTTCGAGGTCTCCTTTTCTCAGGCTTCAAGGTTGAATACTTTCTTCCTTTTGGTTTCTGCCCTCTAACGTTATCCCAGTAGTTTGTGTATAGGGTGAGATCTGTGCTGAATTTTTGTTTGTCTGTTTGTTTGTCCTCTGATGGGCTAGGATGAATGAGGTGGTAATCCTGTCTGCTGATGATTGGATGTGTTACTTTTGCTTTGTTTGTTATTTAGATGAGGCATCCTGCACAGGGTGCTCTTGGTGGTTGGGTGATGCTGGGTCTTGCATTCCAGTTTTCTTTGTGTGAATTCTCACTATTTGATACTCTCTGGGGTTAATTGAAGCAGGGTAAAAGTTAATTGAAGCAGAGAACACACTGGTCATAGCAAATACCCTCTTCCAACAACACAGACTCTACACATGGACATCACCGGATGGTCAACACTGAAATTAGACTGATTATATTCTTTGCAGCCAAAGATGGAGAAGCTCTATACAGTCAGCAAAAACAAGACCAGGAACTAACTGTGACTCAGATCATGAAATCCTTATTGCCAAATTCAGAGTTAAATTGAAGAAGGTAGAGAAAACCACTAGACCATTCAAGTATGGCCTAAATCAAATCTCTTATGGTTATTCAGTGGAAGTGAGAAATAGATTTAAAGGACTAGATCTGATAGACAGAGTGCCTGACGAATTATGGACTGAGGTTTGTGACATTAAAGATAGGGATCAAGACAATGCCCCAAAAAAGAACTGCAAAAAAGCAAAATGGTTTTCTGTGGAGGCCTTACAAATAGCTGTGAAAAGAAGCAACAAGCAAAGGAGAAAACAAAAGATATTCCCATTTGAATGCAGAGTTTCAAAGAATAGCAAGGAGAGAAAAGAAAGCCTTTCTCAGTGATCAGTGAAAAGAAATAGAGGAAAACAATAGAATGAGAAAGACTAGAGAACTCTTCAAGAAAACTAGAGATACCAAGGGAATATTTCGTGCAAAGATGGGCTCAATGAAGGACAAAAATGGTCTGGACCTAACAGAAACAGAAGATATAATGAAGAGACGACAAGAATACACAGAACTCTTAAAAAAAAAAAAAAAACACTTCACAACCCAGATAATCATGATGGTATGATTACTCACCTAGAGCCAGATATCTTGGAATGTGAAATCAAGTGGGCCTTAGGAAGCATCACTACAAACAAACTAGTGGAGGTGATGGAATTCCAGCTGAGCTATTTCAAATCCTGAAGGATGATTCTGTGAAAGTGCTGCACTCAATATGCCAGCAAACTTGGAAAACTCAGCAGTGGCCACAGGACTGGAAGAGGTCAGTTTTCATTCCAATCCCAAAGAAAGGCAATGCCAAAGAATGCTCAAACTATCAGACAATTTTGTTCATCTCACTCGCTGTAAAATAATGCTCAAAATTCTCCAAGCCAGGCTTCAGCAATACGTGAACCGTGAACTTCCAGATGTTCAAGCTGGTTTTAGAAAAGGCAGAGGAACCAGAGATCAAATTGCCAACATTCGCTGGATCACTGAAAAAGCAACAGAGTTCCAGAAAAACATCTATTTCTGTTTTATTGACTATGCCAAAGCCTTTGACTGTGTGAATCACAAAAAAACTCGAAAATTCTTCAAGAGATGGTAACACCAGACCACCTGTGCTACCTCTTCAGAAACCTGTATTCAAGTCAGGAAGCAATAGTTAGAACTGGACATTGAACAACAGTTAGAACCGGACATGGAAAAACAGTCTGATTCCAAATAGGAAAAGGAGTATGTCAAGGCTGTATATTGTCACCTTGTTTATTTAACTTCTNGCTACCTCTTCAGAAACCTGTATTCAAGTCAGGAAGCAATAGTTAGAACTGGACATTGAACAACAGTTAGAACCGGACATGGAAAAACAGTCTGATTCCAAATAGGAAAAGGAGTATGTCAAGGCTGTATATTGTCACCTTGTTTATTTAACTTCTATGCAGAGCACATCATGAGAAATGGGCTGGATGAAGCACAAGCTGGAATCAACATTGCCAGGAGAAATATCAATAACCTCAGATATGCAGATGACACCACCCTTATGGCAGAAAGTGAAAAGGAGCTAGAAAGCTTCTTGATGAAAGTGAAAGAGGAGAGTGAAAAAGTTGGCTTACAGCTCAACATTAAGAAAACTAAGGTCACGGCATCTGATCCCATCACTTTATGGGAAATAAATGGGGAAACAATGGAAACAGTGTCAGACTTTATTTTCTGGGGCTCTGAAATCACTGTAGATGGTGATTGCAGCCATGAAATGAAAAGATGCTTACTCCTTGGAAGGAAAGTTATGACCAACCTAGATAGCACATTAAAAAGCAGAGATATTACTTTGCCAACAAGGTCCGCCTAGTCAAGGTCATAGTTTTTCCAGTGGTCATGTATGGATGTGAGAGTCGGACTGGGAAGAAAGCTGAGCGCTGAAGAATTGATGCTTTTAAACTGTGGTGCTGGAGAAGACTCTTGAGAGTCCCTTGGACTGAAAGGAGGTCCAACCAGTCCATCCTAAAGGAGACCAGTTCTGGGTGTTCATTGGAAGGACTGTTGCTGAGGCTGAAACTCCAGTACTTTGGCCACCTCATGCGAAGTGTTGACTCATTGGAAAAGACTTTGATGCTGGGAGGGATTGGGAGCAGGAGGAGAAGGGGATGACAGAGGATGAAATGGCAGAATGGCATCACTGACTTGATGGACATGAGTTTGGGTGAACTTCGGAAGTTGGTGATGGACAGGGAGGCCTGATGTTCTGTGTTTCATGGCATTGTAAAGAGTTGAACATGTCTGGGCGACTGAACTGAACTGAACTGGTGTTAGTTCTCTTGTAATCTAGGGTCTTGAAGTCAGTGCTCCCATTCCAAAGGCTCAGGTCGTGATCTTTGGTCAGAAATGAAGTCAAAAACTTAGTCAGATTTCATAGTGCCAATAAAATTGTCAACTACCACAGAAGGATGGAAAATAGGAAAAAGAAAAGAATGAAATCCAAAAGAATCTATAGAACAAGTAAAAAAAAAGGTTTATTTTTTTATTTTAAATATTTTTAATTTAAAGTTTAAATATATTTTTAATTTTTATATTAATGTTTTTCATTTTCAAGAAAATAAATTTTTCTTGAGGTCAGAGTCCTTTCCTTCACTGGGAGTCACAGTCCACTTCACCTCCCTAAGATGCACTCTAACACTGTGCTGATCTCTGGACCTGCTCTTGGGGCATCTCCGATTCTAATCTGTTCCTACTCCTCTATGTTCTTGCCTCCAATGTCCACAACTAACAGAACTAGTGTGTTTTCTTTTGTGGGAGCTCTCAATGACATTTTATATATTCCATAGTCACAGAGCCTGCCTAGTTGATCATGTGGATTTAATCTGCAGCTTGTACAGCTGGTGGGAGGTTTTGGGGTTTTCTTCCTTAACCACACTGCCCCTGGGTTTTATTGTGGTTTTATTTTCAGCTCTGCATATGGGTTGTCTACTGAAGTTTGCTCCTGAGGCTGCCCTGGAGGACTTGGGTTTTCCCCTGTGAAGACCAAGTCGTTAGGTGTTGCAGCTGCTTGACTCACAGGGGTTCTGGCAGCACCAGGAACTCAGGAGAATTGGTGGCTAGGGCAGAAGAAATATAGTGCTCTAGAAGGGTATGGCAACCAGTATTGGCCAATACACTCTGGTATTCTTGCATGGAGAACTTCCCTCCCTGACAAAGAAGCCTGGCAGGCCACACTACAGAGTCACAAAGAGTCAGACACTACTGAATCGACACTGCACACATAGGTGAAAGACCTTTTTTTTTTTTTTTTTTGCCTATGGCAGCTCTGCCCCAGTGAGAGTTGACATGAAGGTAGTTCAGCTGCTTGGCTTGCAGGGACCCTGGTGGCGCCAAGTGTGCAGGGACATGGACTGCTTCTGCCGCAGGAGTTATGGCCCTATAAGTCTTTTTCTGAGCCTCTTATAGTTGGCCAGTCTTTCTCCATAGCTCCACCTCTTCAGGAACTTAGAGGGTCAAGGGACCCCTTGCCTGGGGTCATTCTCTGCTGTCCATGCATCAGGCACATAGAGGGGCCCTCCAACTGAGGTCCTATTCTGTAGATTGGCATGTCAGGCACTTAAAGGAGTACTGTAGGTGGGATCCTACTCTATAGTACAGTACGTCAGGTGTTTGATGGGCTAGCCTCTCTGTTGTTCAGCTGCTGATGCTGGTGTGTTGGGGAAANCAGCGTCGCAAGAGCGAGGAAAGGAGACACGCGGACGGCCACGGACAGAAGACAGGACAGATAGGCGGTGGGGCAGAACCAGGGCCGGGGAAGGTTGGAGGGAAGGGGAAAAGTCAGCCCCGAGGGAGGGAGATGAGGGTGAAGCAGGAAAGGAGGGAGGGAAAGCGGTAGCTAGGTAAAGACTTGGGTCCTGGAATGACCGTCCACTCGGTAACAGACATGTCCCTTCAATGAAGTCTCATCTGAAAATAGCGTCGATATTTAAATAGATACACTTGGTCAACGGCGCTTCTTTATACAAAGTCTAAAATACCAGTTTTACAAATGTGAGCAGATAAAAATCCCCATTCCACGGGCTTTTTATAGGCGCAATTTGATAATTAAAAAAGAAAAATCATGTAGTGCTCCGTCTTCCTCTTTTTTACCCCCTCACTTCAAAGGCAAGAAAGTCTGGAGGAGAGGCTGCGAAGAGGGAGTGGGAATACGGGGAGTGTGGAAGAGAAACCAGGCGGGGGTCCCCGCCAAGTGCCCCCAGGATCGAGAAGTTTCCCCCAGTCCCGGCTCCCCGCCTGTCTCGCCGGGAGTCTGTGCTTCCTCCCAAAGCGCCGGGCCCCCTCGCCCCTCCCTCCACTAGCAATGGGAAGTTAGATTCCCTCTGGCCCTTTAAGGGTGGGGGAGGGCGAGGAGGCCGCAGGACCAGTCCTCGAAGGGACCGGGATGTGAGGGGGGCAGATTTGTGCTTTAGAGTCAAAAGAGGGGCGCGCGTCCTGCGTCCTTGGAACACAGCGTGGTCACGAGTCGGCCGGGGCGGGGGCGTCCAGGGACCCGCCGCCGCGCGCAGGCCTCCCCAGCCGCGCCGGCCGTCTCTTCTCCAACTCCCTCTCCTCCCTCCCCCTCTGGCGGAGTTTGAATGTCGAGTTCAAATAGAGAACACTCCGCGAATCGAAAAGGCCTATAAATTATAGCTTTTGCTTTTAAGAAAGGGAGAAAAAAAAAAAGGAAAAAGGAAAAGTTCGGATGCGCTCTCTTGGATGGAAACCTCCCCTCGCCCCTCCTTCCCTGGCCCCGCCGAAGCCGCCGGGGTGCCAGTCCTGCCCAGCTCCGAGCCGGAGCCCAGACCTCCACCGCACTCCCAGCCGAGCTGCGGCCAAGGCCAGGGTGCTAAGCCCCCGCTCCCAACCACCCCCCCACCCTCGTGGGTTCCTCTGGGTGGGCCTGTCCGGCCGGGCGTCCTCCTGGGAGCTGGCGGCCCGCCCTCNGCCGGAGCCCAGACCTCCACCGCACTCCCAGCCGAGCTGCGGCCAAGGCCAGGGTGCTAAGCCCCCGCTCCCAACCACCCCCCCACCCTCGTGGGTTCCTCTGGGTGGGCCTGTCCGGCCGGGCGTCCTCCTGGGAGCTGGCGGCCCGCCCTCCCCCAGGGAGGGGGACTAGTCCAATCTTCCTAGGAGATGGGGGTCACCGTCTCTCCTGGTGAAGCTAGAAGACGCGAAAAAGAAAAGTCCACCCCCGAACATTTCTCTCGTAAAACAGCAACTGTCTCGAACTCTGGGCACCGACATGCAATCCTCCCAATTTATCCTGGCATTTCGGGAATGTAAACAGATTCGCTGGATTTCTTTTCTTTCTGTGAAGTAAGGAAAGGAATCGAGGGAACTGGGAGGTTTTGTCCACATGACATACCTACGATCCGATCTGCGTGTACCACACACACATCTCCCGTAAAGTGCTTTTCCTGGTGTGGTCCTGGGGGGGGCTCTGCTGCTCCCCACCCACCCGCAACTTTTTACCTTCAACTTCTCACACAAAAAAATTACTCCAGTTAATACTTTGCTTTTCCCCCAACAGATTTCTTAATCGTAAAACAACAACAACAAAAAAAAAAATAGGAAAAGGAAAAAGACTGACCCCACCTCCTCCCTTTCTGATTGGGGAGCCAATCTTTTGTTGGCCTGGCCAACCAATGGGAAGAGAGAAAAAAATCCGGGTCCTGCCTTGGTTCCAGGGGTCTGCCCTGGGGCTGTGGGAAAAAGGAGGAGGGGTGAGTGGGCTGGCTGAGTCCTTCCAGACACCATCAGAGGCCAAGTGCCCAGGTCTTCATCCTCCCTACTGCCCTGGGTGGCTGTCAGACCCCTCCTGCCCCAACTCAGCCTGTCTTCCCAAACTAAACCACACTGAGTCTCTCTC
Organism: Neotragus pygmaeus; assembly: GCA_006410875.1. Classification (NCBI taxonomy): domain Eukaryota; kingdom Metazoa; phylum Chordata; class Mammalia; order Artiodactyla; family Bovidae; genus Neotragus; species Neotragus pygmaeus. The sequence goes on along the minus strand of SJYV01047471.1, from coordinate 60,583 downwards.
TCTCTGTTTAAATAAAACAACTTCAAGAGTTGAAATATATATATTTAGATATTTTTTCTTAAATAACATATTTACATCTAATAGAAAATATAACTCTAGAGATAATCTTTCCAACCAAAACTGAGGGGGGAGGGATGAAAGGAAAGGGGTTGTGTGAAGGTTTGGAAGGGACAGGGCCAGCCAGAAGGCCGCCTCCCCACCCAGAAATAAAAAGCATCATGCCAAGTCTGCACTCTCACTCTCTCTCCTGCTCCCTGGTCTTGGGATCACCCACCCAGATATTCATCTTTTCTCTTTAAAAAACCCTTGGTCCGTGTTACTTTCCTTAATGGTGACGGTCAAAAAGTTTGAGGTCACGTCGGTGACCACCACCTTCTCCAAGTTGGTCAGAGAGGGGCTCCAGGATTCTTCCTCTGGGTCCCCCAGGATTCTGGCCACTGGGATTCTGGCGATGAGGGAGGGCCTTCCCCCTTGCGCACCCATGTCCCGATACAAGCCTCCCACAGAGCCAGGGGTGCCTGAGCCGTGCCTGACCCGGGGGCCACCAGGGTCCAGGGTGCCCTGGCCTTTGGCCTCCAGGAAGGCAGCCCTGTGCTTTATGACCCTGGCCGGAAAGGTGTCCACAGCCAGCTTGCCTGTGGCCTCAGCGGGGCTAGGGCTGGCCACACCACACTGGGCCAGGTCCGAGTCCTGCCTTCGAGCTAGTTGGATCACGCTGTGGCCAGCTGGGAACTTTCCTGCCCCGGAAGCAGTGTCGTCCAGCTTCCTGCCCTTGAGGTAATCTCCGAGGCCATCACTGGGTTCTCCCAAAGGCCTTTGTGAGGGGTCTAGGAGCTCTTTCCGGGGCTTGGGACCTCGCTTCTTGGAGCTGTCACCTGGCGAGCTGGGTTTGTCATCTGCACGGCTGGTGCCCCGTTCACGCTCCCGCTCTCGTTCCCTCTCCCTCTCTCGCTCCCGGTCGCGCTCACGGTCCCGAGGGGGCTCCACTCGGCAGGTGCTGCTGGTGCTGCTGCTGCTTCCCGGTGGGGAAAGACCCATGTTCCGAAGGCCCTCACGGGACCGGGAAGTAGAGGCCAGTTCTTGGGGCTGTCTCTTATACACATCTTCNTATCTCTTTGTAGTCAACAGCAGCCCTCGCACTGGGATTGCTCCACAATCCCTAAACTTCAGATCCCAGGCGCTGCACCTTCCAGGGGATCTACATCCCTATCCAGGGTATGTATGGTTGCGACAAAGGCTGTCTGATTCTCATTCCACTTAGGCTGCCACAGATCAGCTGCTTCACTCTCAGCCTTAAATGTTTTTCCTCTGGCTCAGACAATTGTTTCGATGTGGGGATTGGACCCCTGCTTCAGTTCCCCCACCCACTGAGGGCAGGTCCAGTCCTACTAATACTCCTGCCTTTCCCCCTAGTTCTTTTGTCCTACCAAGTTTTGCATGGGTCTATATATATTCTTGTCCGCTTGTCAGGTACTCCTGTCTGCTCTCAGCTGGTGTTCTGCATGCATTTCTGTGTCTGAGGGTATATTCTTGATGAATCTGTGGAGAAAGATATACTCCACGTCCACCTACACCTTTGCCATCTTGCTCTCTTCAAAAGCCAGAAGTTATTTTTTTTTAAACATAGGATCTAAAACAATAAAATATTTTCTTAAGGTATGAATTTGGTTATATATATGTATATGTATATCATAGTCAGAGTGATATAATTTCTAAAACTTCTGGTTGAAATATGTATTTTCCTATTCTGTATCCAAATAAAATAGCTAGCAATTCTAGTGTGAATTTGATAAGATTATAATAAGGTAGTTTAAAAATCTCACTAGAAATTAAAGACAGAAAAATAATTTTAAGGGAATTTGGGAGACTATTGTAAACCAATGGTCACTCAAGAAAATAATCCAATAATGTAGCAACAATCTACTATACCTTGATGGGCCAGGCACACTCAAGCCACAAGTCCTGATAATTAAAACTCAAGACAACAGATAGGGGGCCTGACTATTGTTACATGAAATCATGTAGTTAATTGTCCTTGGAAAGTAGTATTTCTCTTTGTACCCAAGACGAGAATATAGATGAAAAGGGGTGAGAGGGGTGGAACTAGGGGAAAAAGGACAACATGCCAAACCTGGGATGAATTACCTTGTCTAGCATATGTCTTCACACTTCTGCTAATGTACAAATGATTTAAATGTATGTATACATATATACATACACATAAGTGCATTGACTGTCCTAGTTAGATCGTATAGGATCAAAAGGAGAACTAATGATAAAAGCGTTGAAGTCTAGTGAAAAATAACAAAGACAGTGGTCTTCTTCCCTCCCCTCATTTTCTTTATTAAAAAAAAAAAAAAAAAGTGTAGCCTGCTTTGTTCTAGGGGTTCTACTCCCTTGCCTGCCAGCTTGTCTCTCTCATAAGCATCATATGACAAAAAAAAAAAAAAAAAAAACGCTCACTATTTGCCTAACATTTTACCTAACACAAAATAATTTCTGTGCTGAGACAAAATAATCTGAGCTTCAATAAATCCTGACACCAGGTAAGTGATTTTAATTAAAAGATAGTGGGGTTGAGTGAGAAATGAGAAATGGAAAACAGAGTTAGCTATTTTTTGGATATTTAAGACATTCTTTCAAAAAGTGTGTGTAGTATGATTACAGCTTTGAGAATATTTTAAAGGTTGCATTTCTGGAAGTCTATAAACAAAGAAATATTTATTTCTTTACATAACTATTATTTAGCTACATAATAGTTACATACAATTATTTAGTTATGTAACTAAATATTTAGTTATTTACATAACTAAATAAATTTAGGTACATAAAGTTTTCACTTTCTGTTTTTAAATTTAATGCTCTTTTATTCACTAAGGATTTTTAAAAATACAATTAAAAAGTTAAAATAATTTTAAATGTATAAATAGATATTAGAATGGTCAGAAAAAGTCAGTGTAAGACATTAAAAATGATGCAATGGTCTCAATAAAGCAGAATAATTTTATTATTTATGGTTTCAAAAATTAAAAATGTTGCTTTTTATTAGTAATTATATTTAAAGTAATTTAAATTCATAAGGAATTCTCAGAATATATCTTAAGTCCATAGTTCAAATTATGTGCATAGTTTAAATATAAGACAAAAATACACAGATATATGTATATATATATATACATAGATAACTAATTTCCAGGAGTTAATGTTCAAAAAAGTGTTTAATTTTTAATTTGTTACATTACAATGAGGTTTTATTGCATTTTATTTGCATTTCTAAATTATGAAGTACCTGACACATATAAGTTATTCATTCATATGAGTGTAAAATGCATATCCATTAGTCTACCATCCAAGCTAAGAAATAAAACATAACATTTCCACTATATTTACTTTTTGCTCTTTTTACTTAAAATTTGAAAATTAAAACAGATGTATTTACTTTTTATAGTAATAAGTATTTCTTTCTGGTGTTTATTTTTCCACATTTTTATTTTGAATCATTTTTAAAACATGTTCAAGTGTTTCTTTTGAAATTATCTTAGAGCTTCCCCTGTCAGGAGCCGCGTTAGGCATTACTGGCAAAATGGAGGCATGGTCTCAACCCCCTCTCCTCATCCTGCAGGCACGGTCCTGGGATGAAGGAATTAGGTCTTGTGATTCTGACTTGTTCTTTCCTTTCTTGAGTTGAGTTGGCTGGAAAGAATGCTAAGGGGCTTTTTGTTCTTGAGAGAAGCATGAGAAAGAATAAAGTCTCCTGCAGTTTTGCCCAGAAAATAATCTATAAAGTAACCATTGACATTTGTTCAAGGATTTTTACAAAGAATGTTCTAGGATGAGCACATAGGCCGCAGCTTGAGGCCATGGGAAAGATTGCTATCTGAGACCTGTTTGTGAGGGGAATGTTTATGGCAAAGGAAGTTTGCTGAGTTTAGGGTTTAGGAATAATTAAGAATAGCTAGAAGCCTTTTTAGGAGATAGTGAGCTTAGAATACTAGAGGCAAGCAGAATTTAGAAAGACAAACTGAGGGATGTGGTATGCAGCCCAGATATAAGCATGAGTTACAACGTAACTTTGGTTGAAGGGCAACAATGATTTATGGAGACAATAAATCTGGGTGAGGAGGAGCTTAAAATGTAAAATCCCTGACCTAATGCTTTTGTCAAAGTAAAAAAAGAAGACCTGGTGCTTGAAATAAACATGCAGTCCCCCACCTTGAGTCAGAGGCTGCATCATTCTCCGCTGACACTGCTCATCTCTTCAGGTTGATTCCCTGGCTGCTTGAACTGGACTCCAGCATCCCCCCTCTCAAATACTGGAGTATCTATGTCTTTTAATATGGAAATTGACTTAATGTAAGCTTACTCATGTGTCTGCTTATGACTATTGTTGTTTTCCATAAATAATATTGCTCATTTATTTTTATCTTTATTGAGAGAGTAATTCAGATGAACTTTTCAAGCATTAAAACTCCTAAGTATTTATATCCTGGAAGATAATTTCATTTATTTTTCACACTTGCATAATTTGATTATGTGTAATAATATAATTTAAAATTCAAAATGACTTTTCATCAAAACCTGAACTTTAAGAATTTGTCTTCTTCACTCTTGTTTTGCCAATGATATCTTCAAAAAAAAAAAAAAAATCTGCTTTTTGGTGTTTTTTTGTTGTTGTTGTTGACAAATATTTCTCTGTATTTATGAATTTTCTAGTTTTATATTCCATTAATATTTTCCACTATATATCAAGAAAATGATCCTTTCCCTCTCTTTTCACCTTTAAGTATGTGTAAGTTCTGTGATAGCTAGAATTTTTTTCTCTCTCTTAATGGATTATCCAATCCATCTTTTGACTTTGCTCTATCCTCTAAAATTACATTCAAACAAATCTTGGAACTTTGGATAATCTGATACAGAAAAGGTCTTACTTTGATGCAAGATAATGTAATAACCATGAAACTGTTTTAACCTAAAAATTACATTTCAAAATATAAGGATCAAAAAATGGTGGTGGGAAAACTAGACATTCATATGTATAAAAACTGAATCAAGAAAACAAGCTTTACACCCATCTCAAAATTAATTCAAAATTAAACATAGATCTAAATGTAAAACACAAAGTTCCAAAAATTCTAGAAAGCAACTCTGGAGAAAACCTCAATGTCCTTAAGCATGTTGATGACTTTTATATACAGCACAAAAGGGGTGATCAATAAAATTAGTAATTAATAATCTAAACCTCATTAAAATTAAATATTTTTCTCTCCAAAAGACACTATCAAAAGAATAAGAAGACAAGGCTAAAGGCATATCTAATAAAAAATTATTATCCAAAATATATAAAATATTCTTAAAAATCGATAAGAAGAAAATACACAACCTAATGTAAAAAAAAAAAAAAAAAAAAAAAAACATCTGAACAGACACCTCATCAAAGGAGAAAACATATAGTAAGTGAACATAAAACATATGAAATAATATTCAATATTATATATCATTAAGAAATTACAAATTAAAAAGCTGAGATACCACTACTTAATAAAATGGCAAAATTTAAAACTCTGACTACATCAACAGAAATTGCAAGGATGTGAGGACACAGGAACTCTCAATCATTGCTGGTGGGAATTCAAAAGAGACACAGACATATAGAACGGACTTTTGGCCTCTGAGGGAGAGGGAGAGGGTGGGATGATTTGGGAGAATGGCATTGAAGCATGTATACTATCATGTAATAAATGAGGCGCCAGTCTATGTTTGATGCAGGATGCAGGATACTTGGGGCTGGTGCACAGGGATGATCCAGAGAGATGTTGTGTGGTGGGAGGTGGGAGGGGGATTCAGGATTGGGAGCTCGTGTACACCTGTGGTGGATTCATGTCGATGTTTGGCAAAGCCAATAGAGTATTGTAAAGTAAA
>SJYV01047471.1:13994-29796 GCA_006410875.1 Neotragus pygmaeus | reverse complement strand
CATCTCTTGTTTGATCACTTCCAATTTGCCTTGATTCATGCACCTGACATTCCAGGTTCCTATGCAATATTGCTCTTTACAGCATCGGATCTTGCTTCTATCACGTCACATCCACAGCTGGGTATTGTTTTTGCTTTGGCTCTATCTCTTGATTCTTTCTGGAGTTATTTCTCCACTGATCTCCAGTAGCATATTGGACACCTAGTGACCTGGGGAGTTGTTCTTTCAATATTCTATCATTTTTCCTTTTTATACTGTTCATGGGGTTCTCAAGGCAAGAATACTGAAGTGTTTTGCCATTCCCTTCTGCAGTGGACCACATTCTGTCAGACCTCTCCACCACGACCTGCCCATCTTGGTTTGCCCCATGGGCATGGCTTGGTTTCATTGAGTTAGACAAGGCTGTGATCCTAGTGTGATTAGATTGACTAGTTTTCTGTGAGTATGGTTTCAGTGTGTCTGCCCTCTGATGCCCTCTTGCAACACCTACCATCTAATTTACAATTGTCAAATAGGCTTGTGCATATGCTCATTTATATACCCTTTCACTGATTGGTGGTGGGTACAAGTCCTGCTTTGCACACACGATAGCCAAAAGGAGGAGACTGGAAGTATGAAAAGGGGAAGCCAAGAAGGACCAAGAAGAAGGATGAGAAGATTCCTTTGGGGTCAGCCTGCTCCCATGTCTTGGGAATGTCTACCTAGTAAAAGGTCTGTCTGCTTGGCTAAACTGAGCTGTAACTTGTCTGTTATTAATTTTGTTGCAATGAGAACTGAGGAAGAGAAATAAACATACCTGACAGTATCTTCCATGTAATCCTGCTGTCTCATATCTAGAGAATGCCTTGTAACTTTTACTTTTTATGAAAGGATTCTTTAAGTCAAAAAAAAAAAAAAGAAACAGTGTAGCCAAGGAAAAAACAAACACAAATGAAAGATTGAAACAAAATATTTTAATTCCTGGAGCTTAACATTTAATAGTTCTAACTTTCACCAAAACATTTAGGCAAAAACATAAAGTAATGAGCAGCAAATCCTATTTGGAGAAGTTTATTCAATGAAATTTTGCAACTAGCAATTAGATCAGTATCTTTATTAGACTCCTGGAAGGAGGCACCAAGGTGATCTGTAGTTAAGTTCTTAGAATACAGTTTGCACTAGCCACTCTACAATAAACATCATTAAACTAGACATTGCTCATCAAAGCAATGTATAAGTGCTTGTGTATAGCTAGAAAGACATGAGCAAAGGCACAAATTATATACAATATTTGAATTCCTCAGTCTAAGAAACAGAAGCAGAATACACAGCAACAGGTTATGAAATTCCTGTCTTTGGAGAACTTGATATATAAAAATTGTACACCATATCATTTATTTGGCTTTCCTTAGAATATTAAAGTCCTGCCTCTTCCTCATTCCCCACTTGACTACTTGCTTCAAACATATTAATTCAAAAGCAGTTATAAACTGAGAAGTTCAGTTGCAAGGTTTTAAGTTTACTTATATATTTGAAGGTAAAATTTATATATAATTTAGTACTCCTTTATATTACACATACTATTGATGTGAATATTAATTAATGAACTTTCTCCAGTAAAGAGTTTGAAGGGAAGTTAGAGTATAAAGTCACATTTTGAAATGTCTCAATTGATAGATGAATGTTGTAAGGGACTTCTTTAGGAAATTTATAGACATATGCTTTTTTTTAAGTATGGTTTATATGTTTGTTTATATTTAACTTATATATTTTTATATAAAATGCATTTAATATACATTTATAATTTGCATTATATATATTACATATATTCATTTGTGGTTTATTTAAGAATGCATAAACACAAATCATCTACAATTGGTCCCATTAAATGCGGTAATCAATTCTCCTATCTTATAGAGGCGAATACACATTTGATTCAGTGTATTCTCAAAAGGAGGTCATTTTTGAACGAAAGCAGTAATTATAACTGTAGTGAACCATTTGCTATTTGAAACCTTGAGCTGATTATCTTCTGATAAACTATTTGAGAATTTCTTTGGACTCATGAATTGACCTTAAAACTTTGCCAATATCAATATTACCTTTAAGAAAAACTTTAACTGACTGCTTCAATCTTAGAAAGCAAACAAGCAATGAAGTGAAGAAAAATATACATAATGTTCTCTGAAGCTCCAATATTTTGGATACCTGATGCAAACAGCTGACTTATTGGAAAAGACTCTGATGCTAGCAAAGACTGATGGCAGAAGAAGAGGCCACCAGAAGATGAGATGGCTGGATGGCATCACTGATGCAATCCAAATGAGCTTGGGCAATCTCCGGGAGATGGTGAGGGACAGGGATGCCAGGCTTGCCGCTGTCCATGGGGTCGTGAAGAGTCAGATGTGACTGAGTGACTGACAACAACAACAAAGTTCCTTAACAAAATATTCATTAAAAAATAAGACAAGGTCAAATTTCAGTTCGGTTTAGTCACTCAGTTGTGTCCAACTCTTTGTGACGCCATAGACTGCAGCACGCCAGGCTTCCCTGTCCATCACCAACTCCCAGAGCTTGCTCAAACTCATGACCTTCGAGTCAGTGATGCCCTCCAATCATCTCATCCTCTGTCATCCCCTTTTCTTCTGCCTTCAATCTTTCCCAGCATCAGGGTCTTTTCCAGTGATTTAGTTCTTCACATCAGGTGACCAAGTATTTGTGTTTCAGCATCAGGATCAGTTCTTCCAACAACTGATTTCCTTTAAGATTAACAGGTTTGATTTCCTTGCAGTCCAAGTGACTCTCAATAGTCTTCTTCAACACCACAGTTCAAAAGCATGAATTCTTCAGCACTCACCTTTCTTTGTGGTCCAACTCTAGCATCCATACATAACTACTGGAAAAACCATAGCCTTGACTAGATGGACCTTTGTTGGCAAAGTAATGTCTNCAATAGTCTTCTTCAACACCACAGTTCAAAAGCATGAATTCTTCAGCACTCACCTTTCTTTGTGGTCCAACTCTAGCATCCATACATAACTACTGGAAAAACCATAGCCTTGACTAGATGGACCTTTGTTGGCAAAGTAATGTCTCCATTTTTCAGTATGTTGACTACGCTGGTCATAGCTTTTCTTCCAAAGAGCAAGTGTCTTCTAGTTTCATGGCAGCAGTCACCATCTGTGGTGATTTGGGGGCCCTCAAAAATAAAATATCTCACTGTTTCCATTGTTTACCCATCTATCTTCCATGAAGTGATGGAGTTGGTGATGGACAGGGAGGCCTGGCGTGCTGCAATTCATGCGGTCACAGAGTCAGACACGACTGAGTGACTGAACTGAACTGAACTGATGGGACCAGATGCCATGATCTTAGCTTTATGAATGCTTAGTTTTAAGTCTACTTTTTCACTCTCCTCTTTCACTTTCATCAAGATACTCTAGATATTTTTCACTTTCTGCTGTAAAGGTGGTGTCATCTGTGTATCTGAGGTTATTGATATTTCTCCCAGCAATCTTGAGCCAGTTTGTGCTTCATCCAAGCCAGCATTTTGCATGATATACTGTGTAAAATATATACTGTGATATAAGTTAAATAAGCAGGATGACAAAATAGAGCCTTAACGTACTCCTTTCCCAGTTTGGAACCAGTCTGCTGTTCCATGTCCATTTCTAACTGTTGCTTCTTGACCTGCATACAGATTTCTCAGGAGGAAGGTAAGATGATCTGGTATTCCCATCTCTTGAAGAATTTTGCACAGTTTGTTGTGATCCACATAGTCAAAGGTTTTGGCATAGTCAATAAAGCAGAAGTAGATGTTTTTCTNTTCTTGACCTGCATACAGATTTCTCAGGAGGAAGGTAAGATGATCTGGTATTCCCATCTCTTGAAGAATTTTGCACAGTTTGTTGTGATCCACATAGTCAAAGGTTTTGGCATAGTCAATAAAGCAGAAGTAGATGTTTTTCTGGAATTCTCTTCCTTTTTCAATGATCCAATGGATCCTGGCTATTTAATCTCTGGTTCCTCTGCATTTTCTAAATCCAACTTGAACATGTGAAAGTTCATGATTAACTATTGTTGAAATCTGGCTTGGAGAATTTTGAGCATTACTTTGTTAGCGTGTGAGACGAGTGCAATTGAGCAGTAGTTTAAACATTCTTTGATGTTAGCTTTCTTTGGGATTGGATTGAAAACTGACCTTTTCCAGTTCTGTGGTCACAAAGAACTCTAGTCTTTTCCATTCTATTGTTTTCCTCTATTTCTTTGAACTGATCACTGAGGAAGGCTTTCTTATCTCGCTTTGCTATTCTTTGGAACTCTGCATTCAAATGGATATATCTTTCCTTTTCTCTTTTGTCTTTTGCCTCTCTTCTTTTCACAACTATTTGTAAGGCCTCCTCAGACAACCATTTTGCCTTTTTGCATTTCTTTTTCTTGGGGATGGTATTGATCACTACCTCCTGTACTATGTCAGGAACCTCCACCCATAGTTCATCAGGCACTCTGTTTATCAGACCTAATTCCTTGAAATTTAATACTTTTAAAATTAGTCAGTATCAAAAAAATTACTTAGTATGAATCATAATAATTTTTTTNCACTACCTCCTGTACTATGTCAGGAACCTCCACCCATAGTTCATCAGGCACTCTGTTTATCAGACCTAATTCCTTGAAATTTAATACTTTTAAAATTAGTCAGTATCAAAAAAATTACTTAGTATGAATCATAATAATTTTTTTCTTTTTTATTATTGGATTACAGCAGAATATACATGTCTCTCCTAAACTTTCAGTCTATGCCTTCTCCCCACCCTTCACTCTCCCCCTGCTTTAATCATAAGTTCATTGTTTAAGCCTATGAATCTGTTTCTTTGTGTAAATGAATTTATTTATATAATTTTTTTAGATTCTTAATATAAGGGGTATTGTATGACGTTTACCTTCTCTGACTTACTTCCCTTAGTATTATAATCTCCACGTTCATCCATATTGCTACAAATGGCATTTTTTCATTTGTTTTAATGGCTTTGTAATATTTCATTGTATATATGCATGGAGTCTTATTTATTCATTCCTTTGTTGATGGACATTTAGGCTTCTTTCATATTGCAGCACTATTACAAATAGTGCTGCAATGAACTCTGGGACACATGTATTCTTTTGAAAGATATTTTTCTGCACTATATGCTCAGGANAAAAAAAAGAAGAGATTGATAAAAATAAAACAGGCAGCTATGAGTCAAGAAAAGATGCATGCTCACAAAACCACAAATGTCAAAGAGCCTCTGAAGGAAACTCAAGATCATAAGGTAACTTTTCCCCCAGAATTAAAACAACTAACAAAACATTTTTACAGAGTACATACAACAATGTGCTTTTGATGAGAAAGGGAAGTTTAACTCAAAAATCTATTCAATAACTAAAGAGATTTCTATGGTATAGATTCTTTCAAGAGGTTTTTCTCAAAAGGTAGAACACCATGGGGCACACCCACCTTGCTTCAGTGGCATTTTCTGAGAAATAAAGAACAAAAAGCAAAGAAAGGCATTCTGCAAATTCATTTTGGCAATTTGAAATCCCTAAATAAATAAAAATAGAGTTTTGGCACAGTTAGTATTCCTTGAGCCCTCCAGGAAAGAAGAACGCCAAAATGAATGTTCATAATGGCTATTCACTGCAACTAAATAATGCTGGGTGTGCAGCACAGGGTCTTGCCTTTGAAAATAGCTGATTCACATTAGCTTACAAAGAGAGTTCAATTCCCTAGGATATTTGTAGAACACTAATGATACAATACTATGTAACCAACACTTTGACAAACTAACCCAGTGTGTGAGAAAAAAGAACACACTCTCAAATTAAATGTTAAAAGTTCTTATTGTTGTTCATTTGCTCAGTTATGTCTGACTCTCTGTGACCCCATGGATTGCAGCATGCCAGGCTTCCCTATCCTTCACTATCTCCCAGAGTTTGCTCAAACTCATGTCCATTGAGTCCATGATGACATCCAACCATCTCATCCTCTGTCGCCCCCTTTTTCTGCCCTCAATCCACAGCATCAGGGTCTTTTCCAGTGAGTGGGCTCATTGGAAAAGTTTTTATTAAAAAATACATTTCCCAGAACTTATTTTTATTACATACCCGATGGTTTATAGACTTCATTAAGGAAATTAATTTCTAATACATTCCCGTATGTTTGATCAGTTTTCCCACAGTTGCCTCAGATATTGGTATAACCCAAACACTTGAAAGAGAATTATTAAGATGAATGCTTTAAAACTAAGCAGGTGTCATCACCAACTCTGATCTGAGGTTAAATGCCTTCTGGTACAAACAAACAGTTTCAGAGTCCTTCCCTGATTAGCTTTTAATATTAAAAGTTTGTGGTCTTTAGTGGTCTTCCAACTACATGCTACCTATCAAAGAAACATTTTAGATCTAAGGATGCATATCAATTAAAAGGATAAAAAAAGATGTTTCATGCAACAGTAACCAAAATAACACAGGAGCAGCTGTATTAATTTCAGACAAAATGGACTTTTAAGTGAAAAGTGTTACAAGAGACAAAGAAGTATGTCATACAATGATAAAAGGGTCAATTCACCAAGAAGATATAAAAAGTGTATTTCTGCACCAAACCTCAGAGCTCCTAAATTAATGAGACAGATTTTGAAAGAACTGAAGGGAGAAATACACAACAACATAATAATGTTCTTTCAATAATGCATAGAACAACCAGTCAGAAGAATAAGAAAATACAGGAATTAAACAACACTATAGACCAATCAAACCTAACAGATACATATAGAATACTCCATCCATAAACAGCAGAATACATTTTCTCAATTACACATGAAACATTCTTCAGGACAGAACACATGTCTAGCCATAAAACTAGTCTGAATAAATTCAAAAAGACTGAAATAATACACAGTACCTTTCCCAATCACAATGTAATGAAACTAGAAATAAACAGCCTAAGATAAAACTGTAAATTTCACAATATGTGGAAATTAAACACTACACTCTTAAACAAGAAGAAGTCATAAAGGAAATCAGAAAATACCTTGACGCAAATGAAAATACAACATACCAAAAAAATTTATGGATGCAGTTAAAGAAGTACTAAGAAGTAAGTTTAAGCTATAAATGGCATGCCTTAAAAATGGCAAGATCTCAAGTAACAATCTAACTTGTACCTCAAGGAACAAAAACTAAAACCTAAAGTTGAAAATAACAAAAATTGGAGCACAGATAAATGAAATGGTCAACAAGGAAAAAAAATCATGCAACTAAAAGTGATTTTTTTCAGAAAACTGATAAAATTGATAACCCCTTTGCTAGACTAAGAAAAAAAAANTGGCAAGATCTCAAGTAACAATCTAACTTGTACCTCAAGGAACAAAAACTAAAACCTAAAGTTGAAAATAACAAAAATTGGAGCACAGATAAATGAAATGGTCAACAAGGAAAAAAAATCATGCAACTAAAAGTGATTTTTTTCAGAAAACTGATAAAATTGATAACCCCTTTGCTAGACTAAGAAAAAAAAATAGATTCAACTAATAAAATCAGAAATGCAAGAGGAAATATTACAGCCAATGCCACAAAATAAGGATCATAAGAGACCATTATGAACAACTGCACACCAACAAAGAGGACACACATTAATCCCTAGAAAGATACAACCCACTAAGACTGAACAATGAAAAAATACAAAATCTGAAATGTATAACTAGCAAGGAGATTGAATCAGTAATCAAAAACTTGCCAACACAGAAAAGCCAAGGACCAAATCGCTTCAATCACCCTCAAAAATGTTAGCACACAGAATTCACAACACATTAAAAGAAGTATACACCATGATCACATGGTGATTAACCATGGAATGCAAGGATTCAACTCATAAAAATCAATCAATACTTCACATTGACAGAATGAAGAAAACCACTGATCATCTTTACTGATACAGAAAAAGCACCTGAATATTCAATACCCTTGCATGATAAAAGCACTCAACAAATAAGGAACAGAAGGAAACTAATCAATATAATGGGGCTTCCCAAAGGTGGCTTAGTAGGTAAAGAATCTGCCTGCAATGCAGGAGACACAGGTTCAATCCCTGAATTGGGAAGATCCCTTGGAAGAGGGCATGAAATCCACTCCAGTATTCTTGCCTGGAGACTCCCATGGACCGAGGAGCCTGGTGGGATATAGTCCACAGGGCTGCAAACAGTCAAACATGACTTAGGCCACTTATGAGGACCCACAACTAACTTAGATCATATTCAATGGTGTAAAACCGAAACTAAGACCAGGGACAATGCAAGAATGCCTACTCTTGCCATTTCTAATCAACACAGTATTGGGAATATCAGCCAGAGCAAAGAGGTCCCAAGAATAAATTCTCACATCAGTTCAGTTCAGTTGATCAGTCATGCCCAACTCTTTGGGACCCCATGAATTGCAGCACGCCAGGGCTCCCTGTCCATCACCAACTCCTGGAGTTCACTCAGACTCACGTCCGAGTCAGTGATGCCATCCAGCCATCTCATCCTCTGTCGTCCCCTTCNATCCTGAATCCCTCATAGCTTTTTGATCAAAAAAAGATATTTGATAAAATTTCAATTTTTAAAAATTTATCATGGCTTACTTTGCAGCCCAGCAAGTTATCAGTTCTGTAGAATGTTTCATGTATACTTGAAAAGAATGTGTATTCTGCTGCTTTTGGATGGAATACTTTATAAATATCAGTCAAGTTCCTCTTATCTGCTGTATCATTTAAAGCCTATGTTTTCTTATTAATTTCCTATCTGGATGGTTTCTCCAATATGAAAATAGGATGTAAAAATCCCCTACCATTGTTGTGTTACTACTGATTTCTCCCTTTATAGCTGTTAATATTTGCTTTATATATTGACGTGCTTCTAAGCTGAGTACATATATATTTACAATCATTGTACCTTCTTGATGAATAATTCCCTTAATCATTATGTAGTGTCCCTCTTTGTTTCTTATAAGAGCTTTTATTTTAAAGTCTATGTTTTCTGATGTGAGTATTGCTACTTCAGCTTTCTTTCAATTTCAATTTTTATAGAATATCTTTTTTAATCCCCTTGTTCTCAGTCTGTATGTATACTTAGGTGTAAAGNCATTTGCTATTGTTTTCTCCCATTCAGAAGGCTGTCTTTTCACCTTACTTATAGTTTCCTTTGTTGTGCAGAAGCTTTCAATTTTTATAGAATATCTTTTTTAATCCCCTTGTTCTCAGTCTGTATGTATACTTAGGTGTAAAGTGAATCTCTTATAGACAGAAAACATACAGGTCATACTTTGTATCCACTCATCCAGTCTGTGTCTTTTGTTTAAAGTATTTAATCTGTTTATATTTAAAGTAATTATCAATATATATGTTCTTATTTGAATTTTGTTTATTATTTTAGAATTGTTTTGTAGATCTTTTTTCTTTCTTTCCTATTTAATTCCCTTCTCTTGTGATTTTATGAGAAGCTTTAGTGTCATGTTTGGATTCTTTTCTTGTGTGTGTATTATCTATTGGAGATAATCAATTTACTACAAATGAAGTATACAATGTTTTTCATTGGTAAATGAATAGAAAATTCTTTAATTTATGAAACAGTTTCAATTTGTAAAGATCAGGAAAGGCCCAGAAATAATTACAGAAATGGCCTAGACTAGGACTAGCATTTTTTTTTTTCACATTAAAAAGCCAAATAGTAGACATTTTAGGGTTTCTAGATCAGATGGTCTCTGTCTAAATAACTCTGGTTATAATAAAAGCAACCATAGAAACTATACATAAATGAAAGAACATAACTATGTTCCAGTGAAGTGTTATTTTTGGTTACTGAAATATGAGTTTCATATAAGAATTACATGTTACAAAATACTCTTCTTTTGCCTTTTTTAACCATGTAAAATGTGAAACCTCTTCTTTGCTCAGAGAGAAAAAGTTGGTGAACTATATTTGGCATGTGGTTCTTAGTGTGCAGACCACTGATCTTGAGTTCCAGAGCATCACTTTCTACATATTGACAGCACTTATATTTTGCCATTTGCTTTTTCTCTTCTACTTATATAACAATATACAGATATGTACATGCATATTTTAATACTGTGTTAAAGTATATTTATATAAATATTTACTTCCTTTGTAAAAGCATCATACAATAAACACTCTCATATCAACAAAGGGTTTTATACATTAGTGCAATCAGTCCATACAATTATTAACATAATCTTCCACTTTATGGATAAGAAAAGTAGGGCTTAGAGAACACCTAGAGGTTCCAGGTTTGATTCTCTGTTCTGATAACCATCAGTTCTTTCTTAGCAAAATTTTCCATTGAGTGCAATAAATTAAAGTTGATTTTCTTATATTATACATATCCAGTTCTGAGTTTATATTTTTCAGCTTGAATGAAGCCAATTGTGGTCAAACTCCACTGGTTTCCTTTACCTACTAAATGACTTCCACTATTAATGTATTTCGTATCATTTACTATTATCATGCTTCCCCAGTGGCTCAACTGGTAAAGAATCCACCTGCAATGTGGAAGACCTGGGTTTGAACTCTGGGTTGAGAAGATCCCCTGGTTAAAGGAAAAGCTATCCACTCCAGTATTCTGGCCTGGAGAATTCTATGGACTGTATAGTCCATAGGGTCACAAAAAGCTGGACACACTTGAGCGACTTTTACTTTTTCAATCTTATCATAAATTTTTAATAAAATCAATTAACCCAACTGTCAGAAAGCAACTTTATACTCCATATTTTTTTTTCTCACTTATTCAGAGAAATCTTAAAGTTTTTTTTTCCTCAGTACTTCTACTTCATACGGTTGCCTAAACTACATTTATTGAGGCTTGTCTCAGGGTAGTTGAAACATACACTTTTGTGACTTCTTGCTTTCTTTCTCTCAGTTAAAAAATCATGGCAGAGGGGAAATAAATATGCTTTTGCTTAATATAGGTATGTAAAACATTTAATGCAGCCAAAGATTGCAGCCCATATTCAACTATAGCGTGTGTGTATGTGGGCATCATAAAATCTGTAAGACATATTTTCTGGGGTAAAACTTTAAATTCTTAAATATTATTTAATTTTATATGCATAAGTACTCTGAGAACCCTGTTTTAAATCACACTGTTACAGAGGTGAAATGCTTACTATATTTTCATAAGATGAATATTTGTACTTTTATTGTTGTAGTTCAGTCACTAAGTTAGTTCGACTCTTTGCAACCCCATGGACTGCAGCATACAGAGTCCCTTGTTCTTCATTTTCTCCTCGAGTTTGAGCAGATTCATTTCCATTGAAAAGTGATGCTATCTAACAATCTCATCCTGTGCTGCCCCTTTATCCTTTAGCTTTCAATCTTTCCCATCATCAGGGTTTTTTTCCAGTGAGTTGACTCTTCATATCAGGTGGCCAAAGTATTGGAGCTTCAGCTTCAGCATCCAATGACTTCAGGATGTTTCCTTTAGAATTGACTGGTTTGATCTCCTTCCAGGAGGTGCTAGTGGTAAAGAACCTGCCTGCCAATGGAGGAGAGAGAAGAGTAATGGGTTCAACCCCTGGGTCAGGAAGATCCCCTGGAAGAAGGCATGGCAATCCACTCGAGTATTCTTGCCTCAAGATTCTCATTGACAGAGAAACTTGGAAGGCTAGAGTTCACAGGGTCACACAGAGTCAGACATGACTTAAGTGACTTAGCATTCATGCATGCAGTCCAAATTTGCAAGAATCTTCATCAGCACCACAATGTGAAAGCATCATGCCTTTTTTATGGTCCAACTTTCACATCCATACATGACTACTGGGGGAAAAAAAAAAAGAAAAAAACATAGTTTGATTATATGGACCTCTGTTGGCAAAGTGATATCTCTGCTTTTGAATATGCTGTCTCAGTTCAGTTCAGTCGCTCAGTTGTGTCTGACTCTTTGCNGGGGGAAAAAAAAAAAGAAAAAAACATAGTTTGATTATATGGACCTCTGTTGGCAAAGTGATATCTCTGCTTTTGAATATGCTGTCTCAGTTCAGTTCAGTCGCTCAGTTGTGTCTGACTCTTTGCAACCCCATGAACTGCAGTATGCCAGGCCTCCCCGTCCATCATCAACACCCAGAGTTTACTCCAACTCATGTCCATTGAACCGGTGATGCCATCTAACCATCTCATCCTCTGTTGTCCCCTTCTCTTCCCACCTTTAGTCTTTCCCAGCATCAGGGTTTTTTCCAATGAGTCAGTTCTTCACATCAGGTGGCCAAAGGATTAGAGTTTCAGTTTCAGATCAGTCCTTCCCACGAATATTCTGGACTGATTTCCTTTAGGATGGACTAGTTGGATTTTGTTGCAGTCCAAGGAACTCTCATGAGTCTTCTCCAACACCACAGTTCAAAAGCATCATACATTGTCTAGGTTTGTTATAGCTTTCTTCCCAAGGAGCAAGTCTTTTCTAATTTCATGGCTTCAGTCACTGTCCACAGTGATCTTGGAGACCAAGAAAATATAAACTATCACTACTTCCACTTTCTCCTCTTCTATCTGTCGTGCAGTGATGGGACTAGATGTCATGGTCTTAGTTTTTTGAATGTTGAGTTTAAAGTCATCTTTTTCAGCCTCCTCTTTCACCTTCATCAAGAGGTCATTTAGTTCCTCTTTGCTTTCTCCCATTAAGGTGGTGTCATCTGCATATCTGAGGTTACTGATACTTCTACCAGCAATCTTGATTCCAGTTTGTGATTTGTCCACCCAAAATTTTTCATAATTTATTCTGCATATATGTTAAACAAGCAGGGTGACAGGACACAATCTTGTCATACTGTTCAAAACGTTAACCTAATCATATTTTTAATTTTGCCTTGAATAGATTTTCACTGTATTTTAAGAAATTCTACTCTATATCAATTGTGAAGTGATGGGCATCACAGAAAAAATAAATTAGTTTTTAAAATGTGACTACACATTGGCATCCATGTTAGAAATTCATGAAAATGACATTATTAAAATATGTTGGCTGGTGAATATTTTGACATTTTACCACTAAATTGTCAAAACAATATCATGAACACATTCAGCTCAATATTTTCAGAAATACTGACAGCATTAAGTGCTTTTTTTGCTGCCAGACAGCAAATCAATGGTATGATCAATATCACAATCTGCAGGCTTTGAATCAGCTACAAATAGTGGATTTTGTCTAAATATTAACATTTACACAAGAGCAAACATTGAGGTCATTAGTTAGATTATTTACAGTCATTAATACTCTCAATTATTTTACAGTTTGATTGTGTTTTTCCGAAAAGGTGATTCTCAGCAATTTTTAAAATCCTGATTTCCTGTGGTCAGATGTTGGGTTTATATTATTTAGCTGTCTAGATGTATATGTGACCATAAGAATTTGACTTTAGCTGAACAGCAGAACAAAATGCCTGTCACATTGCTGTACCCAGGAAATGCTAGCTTCACTTGAATAAGTTAATCTGAATGATGCCAGAAAGATTTGCTGTTCATTCAGTGTATTTTATTTGCTGGTTAAAAAAACAACTTAGTATCATGTTTAATTATATAAATATTGGTCTCAAATTTTAGATAAAGACTGTGTTAAATGTCTCAAATAACCTATTATGCTTTTTAATATACTCTGAAGGATAGCATGTAAATTAATATTTTAACATCAAGGAAATGAAATGGGGAGCTTTTATAAAGCTCTAAGCCCTCTTTATTTGTTTTATAAAAAAAATCAATGATATCTATTTTTTAAAATCAAATCCAAACAAAAATATGAATAAATAAGAAAATGGGTGGAAATACTGATTTAGTTGAATAAAAATATTTCAAAAGTATATATTTCTCATATTTCAGAAACAGAGATAATCCCAGTTATTCCAGATTTAGTCTTATTGGTTCCATGGAGAAATGACAAGTACAAGGCAAATTTTCATCTCTAGAATGAATCTGCCTATTTTCCTCTGATGTTCAGATGGGCCTCAGACATAATTCTTGTGTAGACTTGAAGAGCAAGGTCAGGTTCATCAAAGTGCTTCTCCACAATACTGTGGGGATTAAAGGACTGGCAAATTTTAAATATAATTTGATTCTGCAGAGACAGGAACATTTCAGAAGATCTGACCCAGGTTCATGGACTAACTAATAGTATCAGTTGGAGAAGGTAATGGCATCCCACTCCAGTACTCTTGCCTGGAAAACCCCATGGATGGAGGAGCCTGGTAGGCTGCAGTCCATGAGGTCGCTAAAAGTCTAACAGACTGGGCGACTTCACTTTAACTTTTCAGTTTCATGCAATGGAGAAAGAAATAGCAACCCACTCCAGTATTCTTGCCTAGAGGATCCCAGGGATGGGGGAGCCTGGTGGGCTGCCGTCTATGGGGTCGCACAGAGTAAGACACGACTGAAGCGACAGCAGCAGCAGCAGCAATTGTATCGAGGAGTTAATTCTTCTGCCATTTAAAAAATATATATATTTTATTTATTTATTTATTTGGCTGCATTGGTTCTTAGTTGTGGCAAGCAGGATCTTCATTGTGGCGTGTGAGAGCCTTCTTGGTGNGCAGCAGCAGCAGCAATAGTATCGAGGAGTTAATTCTTCTGCCATTTAAAAAATATATATATTTTATTTATTTATTTATTTGGCTGCATTGGTTCTTAGTTGTGGCAAGCAGGATCTTCATTGTGGCGTGTGAGAGCCTTCTTGGTGGCATGCAGACTTCTCAATGCTTGGGCTTCAGTAGTTGTGGCTCACCCACTATCTAGTTGTGGCATGTAGACTCAGTAGTTTTGGTGTATGGGCTTCATTGCTCTGCGGTATTTGGGATTTTAGTTTTCTGACCAGGGATCAAACTTAAGTCTCCTGCATTGAACAGCGAATTCTTACCAACAGGACCACGAGGGCAGTTGCCTCTTCCTTCACTCTTTATTATAAAACCTCTAATATTTTATTTGTGGAATCTTTTTGGCATTTATTTATGATCAACTACCTCTCTTTTACTTTTCATGTGTAAGTGCCAACTCAATCTTGAACCTTAATGTTTGTTCAACATGAGGGAACATTTTGTTTTTCCTAATGACCTGGGATAATATTTCAAGATCCTTGACATTTTATACAAAAATACTTCTCTGACAGAAATACTTTTCAAAACAATATTTTCACCCAAGTTTTAGTACATATGTTTACATGTACTAATTCAATTACACTGTCACATAATAAAACATATATAGAATAATGATGTTTCAAAGGTGATTTTAAAAATGAGCATTTTAATTGTATTTTTCCTATGCAAACATTTTTGAAAGCAATTGAGCAATGCTAATTAAGGGATATTAGAATTTACCTTATCTTTTTACTTAAAAATTCCATTCAAAATATTTATGTAAAGGAAATATATATAGTCTATGGCAAGATTAAAATGAAAGACTGTTCATAACAGTCTTCATTAGAATACAAAATTGGGGATATTATAATTATCTAATTAGAATATTTTAGATAAATTATAGAGTAATATAAAGAATTGATTTTTGCATCTATATTCATTAGTGATACTGCCTGTAGTTTTCTTTTTTTGTGGTGTCTTTGTCAGGTTTTGGTATTAGGATGATGGTGGCCTCATAGAATGAGTTTGGAAGTTTACCTTCCTCTGCAATTTTCTGAAAGAGTTTCAGTAGGATAGGTGTTAGCTCTTCTCGAAATTTTTAGTAGAATTCAGCTGTGAAGCCATCTGGACCTGGGCTGGAAAATTTCTGATTACAGTTTCAATTTCCATGCTTGTGATGGGTCTG
>SJYV01047468.1:0-18317 GCA_006410875.1 Neotragus pygmaeus | reverse complement strand
AGTCAAGGCTATGGTTTTTCCTGTGGTCATGTATGGATGTGAGAGTTGGACTGTGAAGAAGGCTGAGTGCCGAAGAATTGATGCTTTTGAACTGTGGTGCTGGAGAAGACTCTTGAGAGTCCCTTGTACTGCAAGGAGATCAAACCAGTTCATCGTAAAGGAAATCAGTCCTGAATATTCATCGGAAGGACTGATATTGAAGCTGAAGCTCCAATACTTTGGCCACCTGATGTGAAGAACTGACTCATTTGAAAAGACCCTGATGCTGGGAAAGATTGAAGACAGGAGGAGAAGGAGGAGAAAGGGACAACAGAGGATGAGATGGTTGGATGGCATCACCGACTCAATGGACATGAGTTTGAGTAAGCTCTGGAAGCTGGTGATGGACAGGGAAGCCTGGTGTGCTGCAGTCCATGGGGTTGCAAAGATTCGGACATGACTGAGTAACTGAACTGAACTGAAGCTCAGCTAACCCTCACAAAAGAAGTGAAAGCCTCTCAGTCGTGTCTGACTCTGTGACCTCATGGACCATACAGTCCATGGAATTCTCCAGGCAAGAATACTGGAGTGGGTAACCATCTCTTTCTTCAGGGAATCTTCCCAATCCAGGGATCGAACCCAAGTCTCCTGCATTACAGGCGGATTTTTCACCAGCTGAGCCACAAGGGAAGCCCATAAGCCTTGGCAAATCCCACAGCCTGGAGCAAGACACTCCCCCCACCCCCACTTTTTGTTTTGCTCTCCTTTCATTCAATGTATCTATCAGGACTGTAGTTTTCACATTAACTGGTGCGACCTTTAGNCCACAAGGGAAGCCCATAAGCCTTGGCAAATCCCACAGCCTGGAGCAAGACACTCCCCCCACCCCCACTTTTTGTTTTGCTCTCCTTTCATTCAATGTATCTATCAGGACTGTAGTTTTCACATTAACTGGTGCGACCTTTAGATTAATATCTGTCTCCCCAAATGCACTCTGTGCTCTGTGACTGCAGGTTCTGTATTTGGTTTTAGTCACCATTCTATGTCCCATGCTGAGCACAGGACCTGGTGCCTGGTGGGCACTTAGGTATTTGTTGAATAATTGCATGTCAAGAATAAACCCTGATACATATCGTCAAGCATGCCAGAGTCCCCAATTCAGGGTATGTGCAACCCAGATGCAAAGTTACAGTGTCCATCAAACCCAAGAACTTCCTAGTACTTGTCCTTTTTCCAAAAGCTCTAAATAAAATAATAGTGATGGAAAAGAAAACATTCTACTCCTGTAGCACAAAAAGTAAAATAAATATTTGTTCCTTATTGAAATAGCCCAACCGAGTCCCTAGGAAAAAAGTGGTGTAGTTTAAGCCTAAACTCTGAAGCATCAACTCAATGATTCTTAACATTTCTTGGTGTGCATATTTTTATCCATTCAAAAAGCACAGTGTAACTGAGAGCTGGGTCTAGAAGAATTAACCTGGTTGATCATCAGAATTAACTAGAAACCATAAAAAACCAAAACACCTAGATTCTTTGGCCTTACCCTCAGTGATTTCAATTCAATGGTTTTGGGAACCTGAATTTAAAATTTTTTTTTTTTTTTCCCAGAGGCTGCTGCTGCATAGCCTGGGCTAGAAACAATTGACCTGGTACAGAAAGACCTACAGCTACCTGTGCTGTCTGACTTCAGGAAATCTTAGTCTCCATTTTCTTTCTGCACAAAATGAGGCCAGTAATTTTTGCTTTGCCTTCCTCACACAAACCCAAAAATAAATTGAGACAGTGGGTTGAAAATTATTTTGGAAAAAAATCAAAGACCTTTTCAAATGTAGAGCAATATTGTTAGAGTCCCTCTAAGTTACCAGGAAACATACCTCAGAGTCCCTTGATTACTTTAATCTGAGTTGGGTCTGGATATAATTAAACAAACAAACAAAAAAAACCCAGTTCCTCAAGGTACGTACTGTAGTATAATCCCTTGCTACATAATTACCAGATTTATCCCGATATTCTTCCCTTATCNGAGTCCCTTGATTACTTTAATCTGAGTTGGGTCTGGATATAATTAAACAAACAAACAAAAAAAACCCAGTTCCTCAAGGTACGTACTGTAGTATAATCCCTTGCTACATAATTACCAGATTTATCCCGATATTCTTCCCTTATCATCATGTGTTTAGAAGACCTTAAAACACTCACAATCTGAACATCTGGTCTTTGCTGCTCCAACCTTCCACTGGACTCCACGTTTCCTTTCTGCTTAGGCCTCATAAGTCAGCACTCCCAGATCTTTAATGTGAAAGATTCCATACTCTAACTGTTCCTATCCATACCTCTTCTTTTTCACCCTAACCTCTAAAAATACTGTTTTTCTGGTAGGATGCCCTTGCACTGCTTAGAAACATTATCATCTGTATCCCTTGCTATTCCTTCTGCCTCAAGGGCTCCTAGCCTCCTCCTGTTTCAGTCACTCACTTTTTTTTGTCTTTACTCAAATGCCACTTCAGTGAGGTCTGTCCTTGATAATTTTAAATGCCACCGCTTCCCAATACCCTCGATTCTGCTTTATTTTCACCCTTCTAACTGGTGGTGTGGGTGGTGGTTTAGGAGCAAACCCTAGCCTATTATTAAACTCCAAAGGGTTTGTTGTTGGTTTTTTTTAAAGCAAAACATACTACGAATTTCACTTTTTATTTTATTTATTGTCTCACCAGCTCTGTGTATGTCACCCTCTGTTTTGTTCACTACCACATCTCTGACATTTAGAACAGTGCCTGATATACGATAGGATCTGAATGAATACATTTTTCTGGCTCGGATATGTTGTCCTCTCTGCTTTTTGTGCAGTCCTGACTCTGGCCAATGGGGTAACCATACTGATTTGCCAGGAACAGTGTGGATCAGGGGCAAGAAAGCAGTCTGGGAGTCAAGAGGTCAAGGCTGAAATTCCTGCTCTGCCATTTATTAGCTGTGTGATCCTGATCAACTTGCAAAACCTCTGTGAGTCATATTTCCTATATTTGGCAAAAGGAGATAATCATCAAGGATGGTGTGATGATCAAAAAGACCACATGTAAGGTACCCAGAATCTTGGGCTCATTGTAGTAGCCAATCATTTCGTGAATCACTGTGCTCACCTGACATCCTACATTTGGCATATGATGTTTCATCTATGCCCATAGAAAATAAGAATGTTCCTCACCTCTACCTAGACCTTCAAATTTGAGATACTCAATTCCACCCACCAGTTTGCACTAATCTCACCTTGGTGGCAATGGCAGACACTGCAGCTGTTCTCTTTGCAGTTATGACATTTCCATCCATGACCTTGGAGGAAAGGAGAGAGACAGTGAGGAAGGGGCATCTGGATTCACCACTTAAGCAGAAAGAAGATGCTCTAAAAGAGTTAGCCCTGGAAAGCATTNACTGACTCGATGGACATGAGTTTGAGAGAACTCTGGGAGTTGGTAATGGACAGGGAGGCCTGGCATGCTGAGATTCATGGGGTCGCAAAGAGTCGGACACGATTTAGCGACTGAACTGAACTGAACTGAACAATGCCTAGTCCAGCAATAGCACACAGTGAGAGGCTATCAGTGAAATCTGTGCCTGACCTGGGAATGAGCATTCCTAGCACCATGGAAAAAATTGATCACGAAATTACTCCCAAACCTTAGTCAAAATTAAGACAAAAGGAAGATATTGTAAAATAAAAAATGTTGCTCACCATCCAGTTCTTCAAAAGTCAGGTCATTAGCCACGGCAGTTTCTGACCTAAAATATACCCTGAAAGGAATTCTAGGTAAAGATCAGGATGAGGCGCTCTGTGCTCTGGAAACATGACAGAACCAGCTCTCAGATAAATATTTGTAGGAAAAAAAATTATGAACCTGGTTTCTTACATCTTCTTATACTTAAATGTAAGAAAATTGGGAAAGGGATACGTCAAGACTATATATTGTCACCCTGCTTATTTAACTTCTATGCAGAGTACATCATGTGAGCTGCTGGGCTGAATGAAGCACAAGCTGGAATCAAGATTGCAGGGAGAAATATCAATGACCTCAGATATGCAAATGACACCACCCTTATGGCAGAAAGTGAAGAGGAACTAAAGAGCCTCTAGATGAATGTGCAAGAGGAGAGTGAGAAAGCTGGCTTAAAACATTCAAAAAATAAGATCACNTTCTCCAGGCAAGAATACTGGAGTGGGTTGCCATGCCCTTCTCCAGGGGATCTTCCCCACCCAGGGATCGCACCTGGAGCTCCAGCATTGCTTTCATTTAGTCATTAAAAAAATATGTATTGAGTGTCTTTTTGTGTGCCAGTCACTGTTCTAGGGGCAACACTGAAATAAAAAACTGGCACAAAGGACTTTATTCTGCAGAATATCCCAGTTGGGAGACAGATAAAAAGGAATAAGCATCATAAGTTAGCAAAGAATTCATCAGTGCTAGGAAAGAAAAAAAAACAAACAAACTCAGATGGGATATGGAAGATCTGGGGTGAGCAGGTCACAGTATTAAAAAGTTGGTCAAGGCTGGCCACTGGGAAAGTGAGACTGGAAGCAGGTGAGGGAGTTTGCCGAGCAGCTGTCAGGAAGAACCAGGTTCCAGGCAGGGAGTAAAGCAGAGCAAAGCCCACAAAGCCAGAGGGGAGAAGAGCAAGGGGACCAGTGCGACTGCAGAGGCACAGACAAGCGGAAGGCAGCAGCAGAGGCTGGTTTGGGAGGGGACGCAGGCAGGGCCTCGCAGGCCATTGGGTTTTCCTGGTGAGGGAGATGAGGCAGAGGTCGTGGCTCCATTTTTCAGATGACCCAGCTCAAGATCAGGGAATTTTTTAAAAAATAATTTTATTTATTTATGTATTTTCCCTTGTAGCTTAGTTGGTAAAGAGTCTGCCTGCAATGCAGGAGACCTGGGTTCGATTTCTGGGTTGGGAAGATCGCCTGGAGGAGGAAATGGCAACCCACTCCAGTATTCTTATCTGGAGAATCCCACGGACAGAGGAGCCTGGCAGGTACAGTCTACGGGGTCGCAAGAGTCAGACACGACAGTGATTAAGCACACACAGACATGTGTTTTTGACTGTGCTGGTCTTCATTGCTGGGTGGACTTTTCTCCAGTTATGGTGAGCAGGGGCTACTCTTGAGCTGCGGTGTTCGGGCTTCTCACTGCAGTGCCTTTTCTGGCAGAGCACGGGCTCCAGTGCGTGCAGGCTTCAGCGGCTGTGGTTCCTGGGCGCTAGAGCACAGGCTCAGTAGTTGTGGCTCAGCCTTAGTTGCTCTGTGGCCTGTGGGATCTTCCCAGACCAAGAATCAAACCTGTCTCCTGCATTGGCAGGCGGATTCTTTACCACTGAGCCACCAGGGAAACCCCAGGGTCAGGGAATTTAAGCATTGTTTGGAGACATCAGTGATCCCTGTAAGCTCTTGTCACACTGCTTCCCTTTGAGGTGGGGGCGGGGGAGTGTCCTTCTCTTTTATAATATGTTAGAATACAGGTCTCTCTTTTCTAGTATGGACAGGCTGTATGCAAGGGAATTCAGTGTCTAAAGTTAGGGCTTTGGATTAGAAATGCACTCCTCTTCCAGATGCAGGAAGAATGTCGATTACACAGAACTGAACAATCACTTAAGGAAACTGATCACGTGATACATCTGCACATTAATGCTGTTGATTACACAAGAAGGGGTCACCTTAGAGGCACCTCCACCAGGTAATGCCCTTTGAGGAGTTAAGTTTCAGCTAGTTTCAGCTACCTTAGTTAATACATCTTTCTCCTGATCAGATATTTTATAATTCAGTCATTTTGCTAATTCAGCCAATCTCTGCTCTCCAGGGTCTTAGTCCAATTTCCTGAGGTTTTACATAACGGGATCCATCTGCCCGAGGGTCACTTGTCTGAGTACATTTTCCCATCAGAGCATGAGGATTCTCAGGCCTTGTGATTGGTTAAATAATGCTACAAAGTCCAAGTTCTTGACTAGGCCTCCTCCGAAGTAAGGTCTGCGTTTGGATCCACGGCACAGTGAAGAGAACTCTTTCGGACCTTGTGGAGAAGTGTACAGAACCAAAATGCTTCTGTTTTCGAGCCTAGCACAGAATATAAAAAACCACCTATCTGTGCCAACTCCAAATTTCTCCATAATTGCTTTGGGAAGATTGTTTGCCTACTTGAAATACGTTCTTTGAGGTTAATAAAAGGAACAAAATCACCATTTTCAACCATTTCAACCCAGTACCAATGGAAAGAAAACCAGTGTTTTTACTGGCACAGAACTCATGGGACTTAAGAACAATAAAGGTCAACTGCATCGTATTTTTAAACTTTTTTTTCCCCTTAGTCTTGGCTAATCTGTAAGCAAGATTCTCAGAATTCTTAAACAAAAATGCACAACTTTGAATTATTTACAATTGGTCTGAGAATTTCTCTTGGGTAATCAACAGGCCAGGCATGGTTTTATCACTTCTCAAAGTTTTTACTTTTTTTTTCACCTGAAGTACTTTAAAATTCAGGGCTTTCTTTCCTCACTTATTCATTGTTTTTGAAAAAGCAAATTCCCAAACTTTAAACTTGTGTTTGCAAACAGTGATTATTCAAGTTCAAGTTGACCTAAAATGTAAGTTTAAGGTCAAGTTAGTCCAACTTCTTAGTGTAATTTATTAGCAAAGTTTTCGAGGGTTTCAGAACAAGCAACATTCAAATCATAATTACAATCTAGATTGGAATAACTGGAAGAGGGACGGTCTGCATGAGACTTAAAAAATCAAAATATTTGTTGAATGAGTTTTTATACAGATGAAAATGAAACCTTTAAAACAACAACAACAAAAGGAATTACTGCTTTCTTTTAAGAGAGCTATGGATTTTAAGAATTTACAGGAGCTCTGTGAATCATCTAATCTAGAGATAACAAGTTTTAACAGGAAGCCAACCTGAATCAATGGTAAGTGGGTGCTGGGAGCTCTGTGATAAATACCGAGAAGTCTCATCTGAGTTCAGACAGCAGTGTTATGATTGATTAGCAGTGTCTGCCAAGGCCAAGGAAGGATGTGGAAGACTGCAGGACATAGAAAGGACATGTGCAGAAAGAATATTCCAGATACCTTTCATTGACCCAGCCTAACCTTGACAAAGGAGAAATCTGAGGCTACAAAGAAATTGTCTGCCAATGGTCTGCTAGTCCGTGACAGAGCCAGAATTAAAGCTTAGCAGTTTGAATTCTCATTTGAGATCCTTCTATCAATGGAAGTCATTTAAATATGTACTACAAACTTTCCTGCCATAGTCAATAGACTAAAGGAAGACACTTGCCATTTCCAGCGACGCCACAGGGTGATAGGGGTGCACAAAGCTTGCAGCCCGAGGCTTTCCAGGTGGTGCTAGTGGTTAAGAGCCTTCCTGCCAATGCAGGCGATGTAACTCCCACCGTGCCTGCTGGAAGCACAGGCCCTGAAGTAGACTGCTGGGGTTCAAGTCCTGACCCCACCCCTCACTGGTGGTGTCCCTCTGGGTAAATGACTTCACCTCTCTATGCCTCAGCTGCCAGATCTATAAAATGGAAATAATATTGGTATCTACTTCATGGCATTGTTATGAGGATTAATTTAAATGAATTAACAAAAAGTAACGGGGTNGGATTTCTTTGGAAGGAATGATGCTAAAGCTGGAACTCCAGTACTTTGGCCACCTCATGCGAAGAGTTGACTCATTGGAAAAGACCCTGATGCTGGGAGGGATTGGGGGCAGGAGGAGAAGGGGACAACAGAGGATGAGATGGCTGGATGGCATCACCAGCTCTATGGACGTGAGTCTGAGTGAACTCCATGAGTTGGTGATGGACAGGGAGGCCTGGCGTGCTGCGATTCACGGGGTCGCAAAGAGTCGGACACGACTGAGCGACTGAACTGAGCTGAACTAACTTGTCCTGTAAGATTTATTTCAGTGGTAATCTTAGTTTTGAAATGAAGAAGTTCATTTTGAAACGGTTGTCATCCATTTCCCCTTGTCTGTAAGTCAGAAAAGTATGAATTTGTTTTCCTGTATGTTTTCCCCGTTTCTCATTCAGATGCGTCAGTGATGAAACACTGAATTTATGTACTTTGACTGTGAATGCCTATAAAAACCCACTCCAAAATGCTCAGAGAATGCAAAATTAGTGCTGGTATATATGATTGCTCCTGCAGAAGTCTTCTGTATTCGTCCTTAATGCGGCAGGCTCAGGCATAACTGTCTTATCGCTGGAATATGTTATCAGGCTACTGTCAGCGATGGGTTCTTGAATTCAGTCCCTTGAGCTGGATCGCACAGAGCTGCTTTTGCTGAGCTCTCTGTAGATCGTTGACCGTGGTGGGTATAAAGGGCAAGGTCTGTGGGTCTTCCGCCTGTCTAGCTGCTGTCAGGTGCCCCGTCGGGTTCATGCGTTACTTAATCCTCCATCTCATCCTCTGTTTTCTCCGTGTTGGAGACTTTAGCAATCTTGCTACTGTCCTACCTGACCTGTGCCCAGGAAGCCCCAGTAGGACTGGTAACCAGAAGCCAGCTTGAGCGTAGCAGTCGTCTCGGGGTCTCAGTGAACCCGGAGACTTCTGCATCAGGAAAGGAGCCGTGCCGCAGAGACGAGGTAATCGAGACGATGCTCAGGTGTGAACTGCGGTCTTCCTCCGGGGGGCTGGTGGTCCTTCCCTGCGTGCTGAAAACAGCACAGGTATCGTCCGTCTTGCATCTTAGGTTGTGCCTGATACTGCCTCGGACCTGATTCTGACACCACTGGGTCCCAGAGTCCAAATGATTCCCCTCAGTCAGAGTGGGAGACTCTGAGAGTCTGGTGAACATAGGGTTGGGGGCAGTTGGAGGCAGTGAGCTTATTTCCCCGAGACCTGAGTGCACGGTTGGAAGAAAGACAAGAGGCAGCTGTGAGAAGCTCCCCTGTGTCTCCATGATCCGCGGAGCGAAGATTCTGTACGGTAGAAAGAATTGGAGCCTGGAGAACTGCTTTCCTAATTACTGAAACACCGGAACCCAAAGCTGATGTTGCATTCCTGGGAAGAGCAACAGAGGCTAGGGTCACCATCCAAGCTGGAGAATTTCAGGCGCTTTGTTTTCTGGCTCAGCGCCATTGGACTGACTTGTGTGAGCGGACTCGGAGAAGCGTGTTGAGCAGTCAACGGAACAGGACGCCCATCCGTCTTTCTCTTTGAACAAATGGCAAGCCACCTGACTCTAGATATGGAGTTAAAGACATGTTCCTTTTTTTTTTAATAACTATTATTTTATTTAATCTTTATCACAACCCCATGAAATAAGTCCTCTCGTTATCCTCACTTTTAAACTGAAGAAACTGAGGCACAGAGAGATCGTCTATGAATTTTGATAGATAGCTTTTCAGTTTTTTCTGTGCATGTATTTTTCTTTTAAACCAAATTAGATTAACGCAGTTGATATTATTTTCTAACATGTTTTACTATGTTCTATTTACTCAACAAAATAGCATGAACATTTCCCCATATTATTAACTATTTTTCTGCCATGTAATTTTAGTACATATTACATAGATGAAGAATACAAATATCTCAGTGTGAGTCACTCAGTCGTGTCCGACTCTTCGTGACCCCATAAACTATAGCCCGCCAGATTCCTCTGTCCATGGGATTCTCCAGGCAAGAATACCGCAGTGGGTTGCCATTTCCTTTTCCAGGAAGATCTGCTTCTTTTAAACCAGTTTCTTCTCCCCTGATCCGTTCTCTTCTAGATACTTTATGCACATAAACCTCAGCTGGTCTTAGCGAGCAGACAGGCATCCAGTTAGATCCTGTTCATACACTGCCCACCTACCATGTATGCGGCCCAGTATTAACTAAGCTCAGGTCAGTGGAATAGAATGGTAACCACGTGAACAGTTTCTGCCTCTGGTTCCTGAGAAAGGAGGTCAGATCCCTTGCATTCTTCTTTCCTTCTCATTGACAAATGGTGGTCCAGATGACCTTCAGTTCAGTTCAGTTCGGTTCAGTCGCTCAGTCGTGTCCCACTCTTTGCGACCCCATGAATCACAGCACGCCAGGCCTCCCTGTCCATCACCATCTCCCGGAGTTCACTCAGACTCACATGTATCGAGTCGGTGATGCCATCCAGCCATCTCATCGTCTGTCGTCCCCTTCTCTTCCTGCCCCCAATCCTTCCCAGCATCAGAGTCTTTTCCAATGAGTCAGCTCTTCTCATGAGGTGGCCAACGTACTGGAGTTTCAGCTTTAACATCATTCCTTTCAAAGAACACCCAAGGCTGATCTCCTTCAGAATGGACTGGTTGGATCTCCTTGCAGTCCAAGGGACTCTCAAGAGTCTTCTCCAACACCACAGTTCAAGAGAATCAATTCTTCAGCACTCAGCTTTATTCACAGTCCAACTCTCACATCCATATATGACCACTGGAAAACCATAGCCTTGACTAGACGGACCTTTGTTGGCAAAGTAATGTCTCTGCTTTTGAATATGCCATCTAGGTTGGTCATAACTTTTCTTCCAAGGAGTAAGCGTCTTTTAATTTCATGCCCGCAGTCACCATCTGCAGCGATTTTGGAGACCTTTGCTCACCGATATTAAGACAGATAAACCAGGTGACCATAACTCACAGGTATGGAGTCACGTCTGGAGGATTGCAAAGTTAGCCTTCCAGCCCTTAACCACCCAGCCGTATCTCTGGGGTGTTCCAGGAGAGGGACTCAAACATCTAGCCTATCAGGTGTGTCTGAGTCTTTGTGTGGCAGCAACCGAACTTGCTTCCCAAATAGCAAGCATATTGTCCTGTCTGCTCAGCTTCCCGTTTCCACTTTCAGTGTAGGATACTTGTTCAACCTCAGTTGCTTGTGTCCTCTGGGTCCCTCGAAAGCCCCTGTTCTTTGGAGCAGTGGGTCCTCTCTGTGTCCTTACCCCCCTCACCATGCCTGTCTGTCTCTGTACAGAATCGAGGTGATTTTCCGCAAAGGACCAGTCACACGTGCCTGTAGGTGTGACCACATCCGATGGTGATGTAGATACTCTGAAGTAAAATACCTGAATCTTTTATGCTTAAAAAATATTCCTCAGAAGTGAAAGATGATGAGTGATTTTGCAGTGAGGAAACCTGGAATGCTTGGTTAGCTCAGTGATCAAGGTCAGTATCAACTGGGTTATGCCTTATTGACAGCATGTGACCTTGATATGATGTGGGTGAGAAGGCCACTTTACCTCTGTGGTCTTTCTCCAAAACGCCTGTAACCTCAGCATAATCATGAGAAAAACACAGGGGAAAACGAAAATTGAAAGATGTTCTATAAAATACCTGCCTAGCATCCTTCAAAGCTGTCAAGGTCATCAAACCCAGGGAACATCTGAGAAACCGTCAGAGCCTCAAGGAGACCAAGAAGCTACGACCCCTAAAACGTTTATGTGATCGCCCCGGTTAGGATCCCAGTGCAACGCACGGACATTTAGGGGAAAACTGCTGCTAAGTCGCTTCAGTCGTGTCCGACTCTGTGTGACCCCATAGACGGCAGCCCACCAGGCTCCCCCGTCCCTGGGATTCTCCAGGCAAGAACACTGGAGTGGGTTGCCATTTCCTTCTCCAATGCATAAAAGAGAAAAGTCAAAGGGAAGTCGCTCAGTCATGTCCGACTCTTTGCGACCGCCTGGACTGCAGCCTATGAGGCGTCTCCACCTATGGGATTTTCCGGGCAAGAGTACTGGAGTGGGGTGCCAAGGAAAGGCAAATAAAGTACAGATGTCGGTGAAGANTCAAAGGGAAGTCGCTCAGTCATGTCCGACTCTTTGCGACCGCCTGGACTGCAGCCTATGAGGCGTCTCCACCTATGGGATTTTCCGGGCAAGAGTACTGGAGTGGGGTGCCAAGGAAAGGCAAATAAAGTACAGATGTCGGTGAAGAATAGTGTGTCGGTATCAGTTCATTGGTTATGACAAAGTACCAGGTAAATGGGACACCTTAAAATAGGAGGGGACTCTAACAGTCTTGCAGCTTTCCTGTAAATCTAAAGCTATGCTGTAAGGAGAGGTTTACTAATTTTTTTTGGGGGGGGGAGCCCAAAGTGGGTCTTTGTTGCCACTCTTGTGCTTTCTAGTTCTCGTGAGCAGCGGCTACCCTTCATTGCAGTGCACAGGCTTCTCATGTCGGTCTCACACTCAGAAGTCCCAGCGTGAGGACTTGTGTTTCCTCTTCATGCTTGTGAGCTCAGTCGTGTCTGACTCTTTGCGACCCCGTGGACTGCAGCATGCCAGGCTGCTTTGTCAATCACGTTCTCCAGGGAAGAATACCCGAGTGGGTTGCCATGCCCTTCTCCAGGGGATCTTTCCCGACCCAGGGAGGAAACCCACGTCTCCTGCATCGCAGGCAGATTTCTTTACCACCCGGGTCAGCACAGAAGGCCCGATGAAGGAAAGGATATAATTTGGCTGAGAATGAGGGCAGTAGTCACGGAGAAGGCGATGGCACCCAACTCCAATACTCTTGCTTGGAAAATCCCATGGACAGAGGAGCCTGGTAGGCTGTAGTCCATGGGGTCGCTGAGGGTCGGACACGACTTAGCAACTTCACTTTCAGTCTTCACTTTCATGCATTGGAGAAGGAAATGGCAACCCACTCCAGTGCTCTTGCCTGGAGAATCCCAGGGACGGGGGAGCCTTTTGGGCTGCNAGTCCATGGGGTCGCTGAGGGTCGGACACGACTTAGCAACTTCACTTTCAGTCTTCACTTTCATGCATTGGAGAAGGAAATGGCAACCCACTCCAGTGCTCTTGCCTGGAGAATCCCAGGGACGGGGGAGCCTTTTGGGCTGCTGCCTGTGGGGTCGCACAGAGTCAGACACGGCTGAAGTGACTTAGCAGTAGTAGCAGCAGCAGTCATGGGATCTAAGGTTCAAGAATTAAAAAAAAAAAAAAAAAAGCAGGGTCTTATCCAAAGACTCGGGAAAAATTCCACGAGGTGTCAGGATGGAGTAAGCATCCAAGAAACTGGAAGCAAAGGCGAGCACCACGAGNGCAGCAGCAGTCATGGGATCTAAGGTTCAAGAATTAAAAAAAAAAAAAAAAAAGCAGGGTCTTATCCAAAGACTCGGGAAAAATTCCACGAGGTGTCAGGATGGAGTAAGCATCCAAGAAACTGGAAGCAAAGGCGAGCACCACGAGGGTTTCCTCTCCCCACGCTGGATGCACCGTAGTTTGTATCTTCCGCCCTGCTTGCTGGTTTCATGAGCTACACTGGCCACGGCTACTGCTTGGGAAACATGGCTAGCTGGACCCCCGAAACCCCGTTCACCCGTTTTACCAGCATAGACGTGCTGATGTTTCTTCAGTAGACAGTCATGGGAGCCGTAAGTGTGCAAATGAGGGCTCTGGCCAGGGTGCCCGGTTCCAGACTCTGATGTAATTCTAGGTTTCTCATGTGTCGAATGGAGGCAGGACACATCCCCAGGAGAGATCTTTGATAGCTAAGGAACAAATACAGGGCGCAAGCCGATATCGGGGGACACAGACCTGCTTAGCGTTGGACCACTCACAGGAGGATGTGTGTAAAATGATCGGCCACAGGAACTGAAGGCATGGGCCGGGAACCTGCAGAAACAGACGGCGACTAGACGATGTAGGTGAGAGGATAAAGAGACGAGAGGGCTGGAGATGGAAGACGTTTGCAGGAGGACGTGGGCTCCAGGAATAGAACCACCCGTGGCCAGAGAGAGGGACGTTTGATCAAAGAGGCCTGAGATGAACACATCCCAAATGATTACAGTTCCGTTCAGCCCAGTCACCCAGTCGTGCCTGACTCTCTGCGACCCCATGGACCGCAGCACGCCACGTTTCCCTGTCCATCACCTTCTCCGGGAGCTTGCTCAAACTCATGTCTGTTGCGTCGGTGATGCCATCCAACCATCTCATCCTTTGTCGTCCCCTTCTCCTCCTGCCTTCCATCTTTTCCCAGCAGACTGAAGCAAAGACGGGGGCTATTTGGAATGGGCGGTTTGGGGACATCCAGACGTCAGAGTTCCAGTGGCTTCTCGGTTCCATAAAGGGAGATGTTCATAAAAGCAGGAATATGGGAAAAGGAGCAAAGCTCTGGGCATCACAGACAGGACCACAGGCAGATGAACCAGGGCAGAAGGGGGAGGGTCAGCAGGCAGTGACCAGTACCCAGAGAGGGCACAAAATTCCATCGAGGAACTGACACTGTACGCGGCCCAGTGTTCACAGCTTTTCACAGGAGTTAAAGACAAATGAAATTTACTTAATGTGACTGCGTAGTAAGTACTGGAGAAGGAAATGGCAACCCACTCCAGTATTCTTACCTGGAGATCCCATGGACAGAGGAGCCTGGTGACCTACACTGTCCATGGGGTCGCAAAGAGTTGGACACGGCTCAGCGCCTACCATTCACTCATTCAGTACTAAGTACATTCCTGTATCTCTCCTGGTTTGGTCCCAGGTTGCCCATCACAGTGAAATATAAATGGATAACGTCCGGGCTTTGAATGGGCCTCCGTGGTGGCTCAGTAAATGGTATTAGTTTGTGTCCACTGACGGGTCCTGTGAATAGTCAACTGTGGGTTTCCGAAGGTCAGAGGGCTGCAGGTGAAGGTCACTGTTCTCAATGTCTGTTGGGTGCTGAATTTATACCCTCGAACCGCATCATAATTCAGAGGGGTCTTCCTGTCCTCATCTGTGCTGGGTTCTCTGTTATGGAAGAGGCCAAACCGTTAGGAAAAAGGTCATGCTTTATAGGACCAGAGGTAGTTGCCAAAGCAAGACAATTGTAATCAAATTGTGGTTCTTTGGTAACTTGAGCAGGGCCATTCTGCTCAGAGAAGAAGATAAAATCTGAAACCTTCCTCAAGCACTGGCTGGCTTCAAGGATCACATATCCGATGACATTTTTAACCTTTCTTTGCAGCCTCTGTTGTTTCTTCTAGCTAACTGGGAAGTTGACCTCAGAACTACCGTTGCTTTCCTTTTCATCTTTTTTAAATGACTAACAAAATGTGACTTTCTTTTAACGGTTATCTGTGTCAAGAATTTTGAAAGTTACTAATCCAAGTGGTTCTGGAAATTCGAGTTGAGCTTGGATTGACAAAACTAGTACACGATAGCATTGATTCAAGAACGTGTCTTTAAAAAGCTAGCTCCTTACTGCTAATGTAAGATTCTGGATCACACTGGCATTGAACATTCTTTTCCACACAAAGGAATATGATCACAGAAAACAAAATCACCACTTGACTGCCAGATTTTTTTTTTTTTTCCCTTCCTTGAGGTCATTTTACCCTTGTTGAACTCTGTTGTAGCTGTGAGCAAATGGTACTTAGATTTTTCTGGGAGCTCTGACCTTGAACGTGGATGGCAAGTTACTGCCTTTTGTTTCTCTGTGGTTGGAGAATGTCACTGAAGACCCCAAGTAGCTGGGAAATCCTGTGTCTGCCTGGGGCTTAGAGACAAGGCAACTGACAAGTTGACCTCTGGTTCTTTTTTCTGTCGTGTGAGTCTAGAATGTCTATACAAACATCACATGACCTGGACAAGCCAGTAAAATTGCTGAAGAAATGCAGGCTTTCTGTCACCTCCTACTGCTGTTGACTTTGGGTCTGTTCCAGGACCAGCCGTTTAACCCCTGTGATGACCTGAGGCCCTCATCTGTCCAGTGAGGGAGGCTGGGCAGAGAGTACGCACGCGTCTGAGCTACTGATGAGAAAAATTTATGGTGGACGATGTTCAGATGGAAGGTGTGCTGTGAAAGTGGCTGCTTCAAGCAGTGAATCATCACAGCCCTTTAACGGGGTCATCATTTCAGCAGAAGCTACGGTGAATAATGTTCTGTCTTCACTAGGGGATCATTTTTTTCCTTTTTAAGTGGCACTGGATCCTTTTATCTGTGAGAACTTAAGATATAATTGGCAGAAAATAAACCACATGTGGAAGTGAAAGTCGCTCAGTCCTGTCCGACTCTTTGCGACCCCGTGGGCTGTACAGTCCATGGAATTCTCCAGGCCAGATTACTGGAGTGGGTAGCCTCTCCCTTCTCCAGGGCATCTTCCCAACCGAGGGATCGAACCCAGGTCTCTCGTGTTGGGGGCAGATTCTTTACCAGCTGAGCCACCAGGGAAGCCCTAAGCTGCACATGTTGAGTATGTAACATGAACTGTTTTGACACATGATATGCCCTTCGAACTTTCACCTCAGTCAAGGCAATGAACAGCCCCCATGTACAGTAACTCGTCTCTCCTGCTCCTCCCTCCACAGACTACTGATGTATCGTAGTTTGTATTTTGAACCCTCACTGTATAGTAGTTTGTATTTCCTTGGGTTTTACATCAGATCATGCAGTGTGTAATCTTTTGTCTACTTTCTCCCCTTCAGCGTGATTTTTTTTTTTTGAGATGCATCCATTTCACTGTGTGTATGAACAGTTCATTCCTTTTTTATTACTGTTTATTACTCTGCATCACTCTTTATACTGTTTATTACTCTGTGCTGCTGTTTGTTACTATTTATTGCTCTTGGTTAACGTCTATTACTGTTTATTGCTATTTACTACTATTTATTACTGTTTGTTACTATTACTACTATTTCCTTATTACTATTGATCAATGTGTGTTACTGTTCATTACTGTTTATTACTCTGTGTTACTGTTTGTTACTATTTATTGCTATTGGTTAATGTTTATTACTCTTTGTTACTATTTACTATTGTTTATTACTATTGATCAATGTTTGTTATTATTATTTGTTATTATTGCTATTGTTATTACTGTTAATTGCTGTTTGTTACTATCTGTTACTATGTATTACAATTGTAAAGTCCTGTTTATTACTGTGTAGCATTCTGTTGTATGGGTATAAGATTGTATGTGTAGCATTCTGTTGTATGGGTCTAAGACTATGTTTTATCTATTCACTTGTTGTTGGACCTCACTAGGGGCTTCCAAAGGGCTTCCAGGGCAGCTCAGCTGGTAAAGGATCCGCCTGCACTGCAGAGACACTGGTTCGATTCCTGGCTCGGGAGGATCCCCTGGAGAAGGGAAAGGCTACCCACTCCAGTCTTCTTGGGCTTCCCTGTCGGCTTCGATGGTAAAGAATCACACATGGTGTGACAATCTCTGTGTCCATCTGTGGAGCTGCAGATGGCTCTAGTTCCTTCTTTCCGATGGCTGAGTCATAATCCCAGTGAATCAACACCCCTGGTGGCTCAGACAGTAGAGAATCTGCCTTCAGTGCAGGAGACGTGGGTTCGATCCTTGGGTCAGGAAGATCCCCTGGAGGAGACCATGGCAACCCACTCCAGTATTCTTGCCTGAAGAATCCCATGGACAGAGGAGCCTGGAGGGCTATGTCCATGGGGTCACAAAGAGTCAGAGTCACTTCCACATGTGTTTTATTTTCTGCCAATTATATCTTAAGTTCTTACAGATAAAAGGATCCAGTGCCACTTAAAAAGGAAAAAAAGGATCCCCTAGTGAAGACAGAACATTATTCACCGTAGCTTCTGCTGAAACCACAAAAACCACCATCTCATACCATACACAAAAATTAACTCAAAGTGATTTAAAGACTTAACTGTAAAACCTGAAGCTATGAAACGCCTCATAGGAAACATAGGCAGGATGCTCTTTGACATCAATCGCAGGAGTACTTTTCTGTATCTGTCTCTTCAGGGAAGGGAAACAAAAGCAAAAATAAACAAAAGAGACTAGGTCAGGATAAAACGCTTTTTCAGTGCTTGCTTTGGCAGCACGTATACAACATTGGAGTGATACACAGAAGATTAGCACGGCCCCCAGGCAAAATGATACGCAAATATGTGAAGCATTCCATATTTTTTAAAAAAATTAAGAAACACTTTTGCACAGTTAAGGAAACCATCCACAAAGCAAAAAGGCAACCTACTGAATGGGAGAAGATATTAAAAGCCTCTTGGTGAAAGTGAAAGTGGAGAGTGAAAAAGCTGGCCTAAAGCTCCACATTCAGAAAACGAAGATCATGGCATCCGGTCCCATCACTTCATGGGAAATAGATGGGGAAACAGTGTCAGACTTTATTTTTTGGGGCTCCAAAATCACTGCAGATGGTGATTGCAGCTATGAAATTAAAAGACGCTTACTCCTTGGAAGAAAAGTTATGACCAACCTAGATAGCATTTTCAAAAGGAGAGACATTACTTTGCTGACAAAGGTCCGTCTAGTCAAGGCTATGGTTTTTCCAGTGGTCATGTATGGATGTGAGAGTTGGACTGTGAAGAAGGCAGAGCACCAAAGAATTGATGCTTTTGAACTGTGGTGTTGGAAAAGACTCTTGAGAGTCCCTTGG
>SJYV01047465.1:2463-29991 GCA_006410875.1 Neotragus pygmaeus | reverse complement strand
GTCATAACTTTCCTTCCAAGGAGTAAGCGTCTTTTAATTTCATGGCTGCAGTCACCATCCGCAGTGATTAGGTATCAAACACTATGTAAATAAAGTTCTATCCTAGATTTTATACACTATTAAACTTTCATAAAATGAGAGAGGTATTTTAATTTTATTCAATTAAACTCTTACATTAATAAGTTTAAACACTAACCTAGTTTTCAAGGTCAAGATTTCTTAGATATGTGTATTAGTCCTGAGACCATGATTGATACCATCATCTCCCTTCTCACCTACTCATTTGGAGTGTTGCTCACCTTAAGCCAACACTTCTACTGGTATATAATGCTTTTTCAGTTGCATGAACCTGACCTTTATCCCTAAGGTGTCTGAGCTCTCACTGTTCTGCCCTTATGAGGTTAATTTGGTGCCATGGCTTATTTGCAATTGCTGATGACAATAGAAGATTCATTACAGAAGAATGAAGAAGAAACACAGGGTATTCCCTGGGCCCCAGACATAGACACCTCTGCATCCACTATGTAGCAGCAACTCTTGATTCTCGTAATAATTGAGGTTGATATCCCACATATCATTAAAATTGTTATTATTTGTTTTGTCCATTGGTCAAATTCTATGTAAAGCCCAAAATAACTGGACAGCGCAACGATAAACATACCTTTAAGGAATGAGGCAATGTTAGTGTCCCTAGGGAACTACACTAAAGCTACAGTAGGGAAATAACAAATTCCCCAAGTGAGTCACTGAGAATAATAATAAAATAACCCCTCTTTCTTCTATTCTTGTTTTTATTTCTGGCTCTATATATTCTAACTGTAAGGATATGACAGTATAACGTGGACATTGGGTCAAATATAATACTGAAAATTGAAAGACACTCTCTCAGCAGTGAAAAGGGTCACCTCTAAGCTGGTGCCCAGGTCAAATCTTTAACAGGCCATTCCAATATTCAACCAGGTAAGGAGTTTACAGTTGACACTATCTGTAACTATGGGTCCTTTACCTATGTACACTGACACACTTTTAACAAAATGAATATCTTCTCCAAAGGAATGTTAAGCTGGATCCTGTGTTAGCAATCAATGTTTCACCTTTCTGATAGCACTGCATGCTGAGGTAGTGCAGGAAGTGAAGGCAAACCCAGACCTGGAATGAATACTGACTCACTAAGGAAAAATTATTGTCCTTCTTGAGATAAACCTGACACTAAGTGTTCTCCTTGAAGTATGCTATTATATCAAGGGTTTGATATTTGTCTCCTCTGCTGATATTTGGTGGCACAGTGGTGAAGAATCTGCCTGCCAAAGCAGGAGACACAAGAGTTGTGGGTTCTCTGGACGAGGAAATGGAAACTCACTCCATTATTTTTGCCTGGAAATTTCCATGGAGAGAGAAGCTATAGTCCAGGTGGTTGCAAAGAGTTGGACAGTACTGAGCACACCCGTAAACACACACTGATATTTTATATTCTTCAGGAACAACAACTAGACAGTCTATATGAATCAGAATCCTTGCCATTATGTTAATGATTAGCCTTTGACTCCTTTACTGTAACTGGTGAATGTCAACAACAGTCTGAGCATTTTGATACATCTTAGGTACAGAGTTTTCAATATTTCTGATCCATCCACATAATCAAGCATCATATCTACATAATCTGATGCATATCTTTCCTATTATTCATTAAAACCCAATACTTCTGATGCTGCTATTTCCCATTATCACTGTGAATGAAAGAAACATCAGTAGTATCACCATATCACCAATTATCCTGACCACATCAAAGATTCGAGCATTCATATTCACTGATACAATACTGTTGATGCTCATTGATACTCACTGCTATGATGAATCAAGTCGACATTATGGTACTGATTAGAAAAAATGTATGGAGCTCCAAGCTGCCTCTTTCAGAGAACAGGGAATATATATTCTCTCTATTTTTTTTTAAGGTATGTTTTCTTTCCAGGTCCTTTTCTCTTTACACCCACTTTTCTACTCTTTGATCAACATAAACCAGTCTAATTTTCAAATTATGAATATCTGCATTATTCCACACTGAAATGATATCTTTGCTGAAGATATGGTTAAGAAGAAAGAATAAACCTAAATGTCAATTTTTCAAGCAATGTGTCAGTGACTTTTCTGCCTTTTATTTAGCTTAGTGCAAGGTTTTAGTTACACAGCTATGAAGCAATATAACATGTGTCCTTCTCAGAAAAAGAAAACACGTTTCATAATTAAACAAATTTGGCCAACCTTTTTGGAGATTCATGGGGTAAATTACCCTTAAAAGTTTCTGTGATGTCCTATTGTAAAGCATTGTATTCTAATACTCAGAGCTTTAAAAAAAATAATGCAAACCCTAGTCAGATTTCCTGTAGTATAAACTTATTATATCAATTTGTCCATAGGATAAATTGTCTATAGGAAGTCTTGATCCAAGAGCAAAATTCATATCATCAAGGACTACAGTTCTCTTCTTTCTTTCTCTGCTTATTTCTATATGTTATCTTCATTCTGTAGAGAAAATCTCTTTGTGTAATAGAAAGAGGACCACTGACATATGCAGGTTTGCATTTTACTAGACCCACCTAGGTCTTGGGCTTGCTGAAATGCTCTCTGATGTCATCAGTACAATGACTGGCCCAGTAAGAGTTGTATGATAGGCTTAGGAAGTAAAAAAGAAGCCTTCAAGGAAACAGAGGGATCAGAATATGTCCTCTATATATTCTGTTGAATACAACCAAACTTATTTGAGCATAGAAGATTTTTATTAAAAAAATCAAATAAAACATTTCTGCAAAGCCTATACAAATATTGAAAATTTTTATATTTACCAAGAATACTAGTATGACAGACTTTCTATTCATATATGATTCCTTCCATTAACATGCAGAAATACAACGTATGTTGAATTTCAAATAAGATGCCTTGAATATGTACTGTGGTTATATCTTTGAATAAAGAAAAAAACAGTGATGATATTCTAGCACTGATAAAGCATTTTAAAGACTTTACAATGTGTTGTATAATTTACTGGTAGACTATTGGACTTCAAAGATTTTCTTTTAATACAAAAAAGTCATGGTTGGATAATCTAGCCAAGAACATTGAGTGATAAGTGCTTTGATGCTTAGCTACATAATCAAACAATATGGCAATGGGAAATAGGAAGGTCAAATGAAAAGAACTGGTGACAAATGGGCATTGATCTCAGGTCACTGAAGTATATCTCAGCCAGTAAAGTGGACTTCTTAAGTTGTTAAGACTTTCACAGTCCATAGAAAACAAAGTATTCTAAAACTGATGTGTGAAAAAAATGTTAAAACATGGTTTTTCTTAAAGTATGTGAGAAACACCCTGATTCAAACATGTAGTAGAAACATTCCATTTTTATATTTAAGCTTTTACATGTGTTTAAATGCAATGTTTGTACAAATTGTTATATTGTGAAATAAATACAATTAGAGTAAAAATAATTACCAATAACAATTGATTTGCAAGTAAAACTCAGAATTTTAGCCAGAGATTATTACATTTAACAATTTAATTAAAATTTAGTTAGGAATATGTCAAAAAGAAGGAAACAGTTTTTTTCAAGTTTATAAATATAGGTTTTAGAGGATATTATAAAAATAACTTCAGCCCGTCTATTAGTTTTTGAAATGAAACAAATTTCTGTTGTTTCTATCCTCTAACTCATCCAAGGAAGGAAAAAAAGACATAATCCCTGATGTTATCTGCTCCTTTATCACTCAGCATTAGTAATCATCATGTATTACTGATTTTAACCCATTAAAAATGCTCATAATACTTTACCTTTTCATTCCCTCACTACTTCCCTAGTTCAGGTCTATATTATTTGCCTAAATTACTTCATTAGCTTCTTATTCTTTCTTCCTAATTCCAGTCATTCCCCCTAAAAATAAAGAATTTTTCTGAAGTCTAAACTTATTGACAATGCATTCCTCACTCTTCAGCAAGTCACTTGAGTACTACATGAGTTTGGGCTCTGTGTTATCTACTAGGCACAAGAGTACATAACACAACTTATGTCTGTGACTAAGCTTTATCTGCTGAAATTTCATGAAACAAGCATCTCATGACACATGTGACTGAACTTAGGAGGCGTCCTGCTGCATATATCTTTGCTCTACACTCAGTTTGGTTTAAATATTATTTATTATTGCCAACAACAAGAACACCAAAATAAGGTAGATTTCTGAGTTAATTGACTTAACTGACAACAATGTCAGCAGTTTCTAGGGAATTTTCCATTTCTCAGCTCTGCCCTTTTTTGTACTGGTTTCATCAGCAGCCCAGTAGCTGTTCAGGTTTCAAATACACAGAGCAATATTTTTTTTAATATAGAGTGTCTTAATTTTCTGTGATTTTCCTTTAGGAAACAGGAAACAGTATCCAGATAATGACCCGTATATTTTTTCTCTAATATATCATTCAGTACAATTCAATAACTCAGTCAAGTCCGACTCTTTGCAAACCCATGAACTGCAGCACATCAGGCCTCCCTGTCCATCACCAACTCCAGGAGTTTACCCAAACTTATGTCCATTGAGTCGGTGATGCCATCCAACCATCTCATCCTCTGCTGTCCCCTTCTTCTCCTGCAGTCAATTTCTCCACCATCAGGATCTTTTCCAATGAGTCAGCTCTTCACATCAGATGGCCAAACTATTGCAGTTTCAGTTTCAACATCAGTCCTTCCAGCAAACACCCAGGACTGATCTCCTTTAGGATGGACTGATTGGATCTCCTTGCAGTTCAAAGGACTCTAGAGTGTCTTCTCC
The DNA here is from genome assembly GCA_006410875.1 of Neotragus pygmaeus. Taxonomy (NCBI): domain Eukaryota; kingdom Metazoa; phylum Chordata; class Mammalia; order Artiodactyla; family Bovidae; genus Neotragus; species Neotragus pygmaeus. The sequence continues at coordinate 25,177 of SJYV01047465.1, read as the reverse complement.
AACACCACGGTTCAAAAGCATCAATTCTTCTGTGCTCAGCTTTCTTTATATTCTAACTCTCACATCCATACATGACTACTGGAAAAACCATAGCCTTGACTAGATGGATCTTTGTTGACAAAGTAATGTCTCTGCTTTTTAATATGCTATCTAGGTTGGGCATAACTTTCCATTCAAAGGACCAAGCATCTTCTAATTTCATGGCTGCAGAAATATTCTACAGTGATTTTAGCCCCCCCCCCAAATAAAGTCAGCCACTATTTCCACAGTTTCCCCATCTATTTGTCATAAAGTGATAGGACCAGATGCCATGATATTAGTTTTCTGAATGTTGAGCTTTAAGCCAACTTTTTCATTCTCCTCATTCACTTTCTTCAAGAGGCTCTTTTGTTCTTCTTCACTTTCTTCCATAAGGATGGTGTCATCTGCATATCTGAGGTTATTTATATTTCTCCCGACAATCTTCATTCCAGCTTGTGCTTCATCCAGTCAAGTATATATCATGATGTACTCTGCATATAAATAAGCAGAGTGACAATATACAGCCTTGACGTACTCCTTTTCCTATTTGGAACCAGTCTGTTGTTCCATGTCCAATTCTAACTGTTGCTTCCTGACCTGCTTTCTCTTTCTGACCTAATACAGGTTTCTTAAGAGGCAGGTCAGGTGGTCTGGTATTTCCCACTCTATAAGAATTTTCCACAGTTTATTGTGATCCACATAGTCAAAGGCTTTGACATAGTCAATAAAGCAGAAGTTGAAAATTTTTCTGGAACTCTCTTGCTTTTTCCATGATCCAGCAGATGTTGGCAATTTGATCTCTGGTTCCTCTGCCTTTTCTAAAACCAGCTTGAACATCTGGGAGTTCATGGTTCATGTATTGCTGAAGCCTGGCTTGGAAAATTTTGANATTTTTCTGGAACTCTCTTGCTTTTTCCATGATCCAGCAGATGTTGGCAATTTGATCTCTGGTTCCTCTGCCTTTTCTAAAACCAGCTTGAACATCTGGGAGTTCATGGTTCATGTATTGCTGAAGCCTGGCTTGGAAAATTTTGAGCATTATTTTACTAGCGTGTGAGATGAGTGCAATTGTGAAGCAGTTTCAGCATTTTTAACATTGCCTTTCTTTGGGATTGGAGCGAAAACTGACCTTTTTCAGTCTTGTGGTCACTGCTGAATTTTCCAAATTTGCTGGCATATTGAGTGTAGCACTTTCACAGCATCATCTTTTAGGATTTGAAAGAGCTCAACTGGAATTCCATCACCTCCACTAGCTTTGTTCAAAGTGATGCGTCCTAAGGCCCACTTCACTTTACATTCCAGGATGTCTGGCTCTAGGTGAGTGATCACACCATCATGATTATCTCAGTCATGAAGATTTTCTGTATAGTTCTTCTGTGCATTCTTGCCACCTCTTCTTAATATCTTCTACTTCTGTTAGGTCCATACAATTTCTGTGTTTTATTGAGCCCATCTTTGCGTGCAATGTTCCCTTGGTATCTATAATTTCCTTGAAGAGATCTCTAGTCTTTCACATTGTGTTGTTTTCCTCTATTTCTTTGCACTGATCAATGAGGAAGGCTTTCTTATTTCTCCTTGCTATTCTTTGGGACTCTGCATTCAGATGTTTATATCTTTTCTTTTCTCCTTTGCTTTTTGCTTCTCTTCTTTCCACAGCTATTTGTAAGGCCTCCTCAGAAGCCATTTTGCTTTTTGTATTTCTTTTTCTTGCAGATGGTCTTGATCACTGTTTCCTGTACAATGTCAGGAATCTCTGTCCATAGTTCATCAGGCACTCTGTCTATCAGATCTAGTCCCTTAAATCTATTTCTCAGTTCCACTGTATAATCTTAAGGGATTTGATTTAGGTCATACATGAATGGTCTAGTATTTTCCCCACTTTATTCAATTTAAGTCTGAATTTGCCAATAAGGAGTACATGATCTGAGCCACAGTCCACTCCTGGTCTTGTTTTTGCTGACTGTATAGAGCTTCTCCATCTTTGGCTGCAAAGCATGTAATGAGTATGATTTCGGTTTTGGCAATCTGGTGATGTTCATGTGTAGAGTCTTCTCTCGTGTTATTGGAAGTGGGTGTTTTCTATGACCAGTGCATTCTCTTGGCAAAACGCTATTAGCCTTTGTTTCTTCATTCTGTACTCCAAGGTCAAATCTGCCTGTTACTCCAGGTGTTTCTTGACTTCTTACTTTTGCATTCCAGTCCCCTAGAATGAAAAGGACATCTTTTTTGGGGTGTTAGTTCTAAAAGGTCTTGTAGGTCTTCATAGAACTGTTCAACTTCAGCTTCTTAAGCATTACTGTTCAGGGCATAGACTTGGATTACTGTGAATGGTTTACCTTGGAAATGAACAGAGATCACTCTGTCATTTTTGAGATTGCATCCAAGTAATTCATTTCAGACTCTTTTGTTGACCATGATGGGTACTCCATTTCTTCTAAGAGATTCCTTCCCACAGTAGTAGATATAATGGTCATCTGAGTTCCAGTCCATTTTAGTTCGCTGATTTGTAGATTATTGACGTTTACTCTTGCCATCTCCTCTTTGACCACATCCAATTTGCCTTGATTCATGGACCTGACATTCCAGGTTCCTATGCAATATTGCTCTTTACAGCATCAGACCTTGCTTCTATCACCAGTCACATCCACAGTTGGGTGTTGTTTTTGCTTTCGCTCCATCCCTTCATTCTTTCTGGAGTTATTTCTCCACAGATCTCCAGTAGCATATTGGGCACCTACCGACCTGGGAAGTTCATCTTTCAGTCTCTTATCTTTTTGACTTTTAATACTGTTTATGGGTTTCTCAAGGCAAGAATACTGAAGGAGGTTGCCATTCCCTTCTCCTGTGGAGCACATTTTTTCAGAACTCTCCCTCACGACCCGTCCATCATTGGTGGCCCTACATTCATATGTATGCTAGAATTGGGTAATATAATCATTTCTGCACCAGTCACATGCATGAGGAATGGGATTATGTCCAGAATAATGAGTTACCACCGAATGCCTGAGTAGGGAAGTGAAAACTGTGGGTCATGACTATATTTGGGAGATGTGTCACTTGAACAGAACTGGCATCTTATTAAACAGAAAGATTGAGAGAATGGATGCTATTTATTTTGCCTATGGATTTGTTATTGAGTATTTTCTAATCTAAAACATCATTTAAAACAAGTCAGACATTTCCTTCTTTACACAATCCTTATTCCCTTCACCCTCTTGCCACAACAAATAGCTAATCATTTTTAAGGCTCTAATAAAAGATGCTTACTCCTTGGAAGAAAGGTTATGCCAACCTAGATAGCATATTGAAAAGCAGAGACATTACTTTGCCAACAAAGTTCTGTCTAGTCAAGACTATGGTTTTCCTAATCATGGATGCAAGAATTGGACTGTGAAGAAAGCTGAGCACCAAAGAATTGATGCTTTTGAACTGTGGTGTTGGAGAAGACTCTTGAGAGTCCCTTGGACTACAAGGAGATCCAACCAGTCCATTCTGAAGGAGATCAGCCCTGAGATTTCTTTGGAAGGAATGATGCTAAAACTGAAACTCCAGTACTTTGGCCATCTCATGTGAAGAGTTGACTCATTGGAAAAGACTCTGATGCTGGGAGGGATTGGGTGCAGGAGGAGAAGGGGACGACCGAGGATGAGATGGCTGAATGGCATCACGGACTCGATGGACGTGAGTCTGAGTGAACTCCAGGATTTGGTGATGGACAGGGAGGCCTGGCGTGCTGCAATTCATGGGNTTGGAAAAGACTCTGATGTTGGGAGGGATTGGGGGCAGGAGGAGAAGGGGACGACAGAGGATGAGATGGCTGGATGGCATCACTGACTCGATGGACGTGAGTCTGAGTGAACTCCGGGAGTTGGTGATGGACAGGGAGGCCTGGCGTGCTGCGATTCGTGGGGTCACAAAGAGTTGGACACGACTGAGCAACTGAACTTAACTGAACTGTGGGATCTTGACAAATCATTTAATTTGTTTGCATCTCTGTTTAATTATAGAATAAAATTATTAAACTTCATTATGTCTATGGATCTTCCTGCTCTAAACTCTGTAGTTCTAAGGTTATGATCTATGTAAATATTAGCTATTCTTGTGTTAAAAAAAAAACAGTAGTTATAACAAGACCACTGCATACACAGACATACATACATAGGCATGCTAGTTTGCCAGACAAAGTATAGGAAACCTAGTTAAATTTGAATTTCAGATAAACAATAGATAATTTTACACATAATAAATTTTATCTGTTTTTATCTGAAATTCAGGTTTTACTGGATGTTCTGTACTTTTACTTGCTAAATCTGGCTGCCCTAAGACAGACACACACATACACACAGAATAACGAACAGGAGGAATTACTTGGATTAGCATTGTCTATGCAGCTCATTCTTAATTGAATCTATAGCAGCTTCAGTGTATTTTTTCAACTGAACTGAAGAGGTTTTCTAGATGAGATAAAACCCTGTTCCTCCATTAAAAGACAATGTTGATTTAGTTGCTTTCAAGAAATAATTTTTTTAATCAAGAAAATATTTATTATCGAACATCATGAATGAATTTTCTAAATGTGCTATCATCTACAAGCTCATGTTAGTTTTACACATGGGGCAGAGAAGTATTTTTCTAAGCAGCTTACTGAGTTGCTGATTAAATGAGTATTTTGCCTTGTTGAGAGTTGAGGTTGACTCTATCAATAAAACCCATTGGCTTTTTTAACTCCTTTGTTTTGTACTCCTGTACCTATTAATCACAGCAACACAGAAGTTGCTTATTCGTCATCATCTTGGCTTTGATAGATACTTTATGTAATAAGTCTGGACCTTCAGCACTGAGTAATCACTTGGGAATTCCTGCTTATGAAGCTTCAGTAACTATACACCAGTGATACTGTTGATATATGATCTCTTTTGCTTTCATACTTTCCCCACTACATGTACCAAAATAACAGAATATCTTTATTCTGTCTTTGTAATTTGCAATTGCTTATTTTAACTTTGACATATGATGCATGCAGCTTAATCTGAACAAGGACTTCTCATTTGTAAGCCTTATTCCAGGTATTCGAGGGCATGCATGCTTTTAAAGGCAAAATTTACTAATGAGAGTGCTTTCTTTTTTGTTATAGCTCTAATATGGAAAATTAGTTTAGTAGTCTCTCTTAACTATCTGTGGCTTTGCTGTCAGAAAAGTACTAATGTAAAACTAAAATGGTAGAATGAAAAACACCAGATTGATTGCTTAAGATAAAAGAAATGACTATAAAAGAAAATCACTTGTTTGTATTGAAACTCAAGTGAAAAATAAATAAACTTTGGGAAAGTGATGTAAAGATTTTATGAATCATATAAAATAAAATTTCCTAGTAGTTTGGTAGGTAAATTGAAAATCCTACAATTCTGTCATTACATTTGTTTCTGAAAATCATGACTGGGGTAAATGCTGAGTCTCATATTCATACATTTCCTAAATATATTGAGTAAAATAGATTTCTTACTTATCTAAATTTCTTCCAGTCTATGAAGAGCTTTTTATTATATATTCTCTGGAGGCACAATTTTTTTTCCTGCTCAGTAATGTCTACTTAAGTCTACATTTTGAACTGTGGTGTTGGAGAAGACTCTTGAGAGTCCCTTGGACTGCAAGGAGATCCAACCAGTCCATTCTGAAAGAGATTGGCCCTGGGATTTCTTTGGAAGGAATGATGCTAAAGCTGAAACTCCAGTGTTTTGGCCACCTCATGTGAAGAGTTGACTCATTGGAAAAAACTCTGATGTTGGGAGGGATTGGGGGCAGGAGAAGAGGGGGACAACCGAGGATGAGATGGCTGGATGGCATCAGGGACTCGATGAACATGAGTCTGAGTGAACTCCGGGAGTTAGTGATGGACAGGGAGGCCTGGCGTGCTGCAATTCATGGAGTCGTGAAAAGTCGGACACGACTGAGGAACTGAACTGAACTGAAACTGAAGTCTACTTTTTCTTAACTTTAACAGTGAACTTTAATTAGTTCAGTTCAGTTCAGTCCCTCAGTCGTGTCTGACTCTTTGCAACCCCATGAACCGCAGTACGCCAGGACTCCCTGTCCATCACCAACTCCCAGGGTCCACCCAAACCCATGTCCATTGAGTCGGTGATGCCATCCAACCATCTCATCCTCTCTCATCCTCCTCTTCTACTCTGCCCTCAATCTTTCCCAGCATCATGATCTTTTCCAATGAGTCAGGTCTTCACATGAGGTGGCCAAAGTATTGGAGTTTCAGCTTCAACATTAGTCCTTCCAATGAGAACCCAGGACCCGGGACTTTAGGATGGACTTGTTGGATCTCCTTGCAGTCCAAGGGACTCTCAAGTGTCTTCTCCAACACCACCGTTCAAAAGCATCAATTCTTCAGCACTCAGCTTTCTTCACAGTCCAACTCTTACATCCATACATGACTACTGGAAAAACCATTACCTTGACTAGATGGACCTTTGTTGACAAAGTAATGTCTCTGATTTTGAATATGCTATCTAGGTTGGTCATATCTTTCCTTCCAAGGAGTAAGCATCAGTTAATTTCATGATCAGTTAATTTCCAAATCATCTACAGTGATTTTGGAGCCCCCCAAAATAAAATCAGCCACTGTTTCCACTGATTCACCATTTATTTTCCTGAAGTGATGGGACTGGATGCCATGATCTTATTTTTCTGAATGTTGAGCCAAAAAAATGTTGGCTTTAAAGCCAACTTTTTCATTCTCCTCTTTCACTTTCATCAAGAGGCTTTTTAGTTCCTCTTCACTTTCTGCCATAAAGGGTGGTGTCATTTGCATATCTGAGGTTATTGATATTTCTCCGGGCAATCTTGATTCCAGCTTGTGCTTCTTCCAGTCCAGTGTTTCTCATGATGTACTCTGCATATAAGTTGAATAAGCAGGGTGACAATATACAGCCTTGATGTACTCCTTTTCCTATTTGGAACCAGTCTGTTGTTCCATGTCCAGTTTTAACTAACTGTTGCTTCCTGACCTGCATATATATCAAGAGGCAGGTCATGTGGTCTGGTATTCATATCTCTTTCAGAATTTTCCACAGTTGATTGTGATCCACACAGTCAAAGGCTTTGTCATAGTCTTTATTGACTAATAAAGCAGAAATAGATGTTTGTTTTTTTTTCTGGAAATCTCTTGCTCTTTTGATGATCCAGCACATGTTGGCAATGTGATCTTTGATTCCTCTGCCTTTTCTAAAACTGGCTTGAACATCTGGAAGTTCATGGCTCATGTATTGCTGAAGCCTGGCTTGGAGAATTTTAAGCATCACTTTACTAGCGTGTGAAATGGGTACAATTATGTGGTACTTTGAGCATTCTTTGGCATTGCTTTTCTTTGGGACTGGAATGAAAATTGACCTTTTCCAGTTCTGTGGCCACTGCTGAGTTTTCCAAATTTGCTGGCATATTGAGTGCAGCACTTTCACAGCGTCATGTTTCAGGATTTGAAATAGCTCAACTGGAATTCCATCACCTCCACTAGCTTTGTTTGTAGTGATGCTTCCTAAGGCCCACTTGACTTCACATTCCAGAATGTCTGGCTCTAGGTGACTGATCACACCATCGTGATTATCAGGGTTGTGAAGATCTTTTTGTGCAGTTCTTCTGTGTATTCCTGCCACCTCTTCTCAATATCTTCTGCTTCTGTTAGGTCCATACCATTTCTGTCCTTTACTGAGCCCATTTTTGCATGAAATATTCCCTTGATATCTCTAATTTTCTTGAAGTGATCTCTAGCCTTTCCCATTCTATTGTTTTCCTCTATTTTTTTTAATTTAAATTTATTTAATTGGAGGCTAATTATTTACAATATTGTATTGGTTCTGCCACACATCAACATGAATCCACCACGAGTGTACAGGTATTCCCCATCCTGAACCCCTCTCCCACCTCCCTCCCCACACCATCTCTCTGGGTCATGCCAGTGCAACAGCCCCAAGCATCCAGTATCCTGCATCGAACCTGGACTGGTGATTCATTCCTTATATGACATTATACATGTTTTAATGCCATTCTCCCAAACCATCCCATCCTCTCCCTCTCCCACAGAGTCCAAAAGTCTGTTCTATACATCTGTGTCTCTTTTGCTGTCTCTCATACAGGGTTATCATTACCATCTTTCTAAATTCCATATATATGTGTTAGTATACTGTATTGGTGTTTTTCTTTTTGGCTTACTTCACTCTGTATAATTGGCTCCAGTTTCATCCACCTCATTAGAACTGATTCAAATGTATTCTTTTTAATGGCTGAGTAATACTCCATTGTGTATCTGTACCACAGCTTTCTTATCCATCCATCTGCTGATGGACATCTAGGTTGCCCCCTGCCCTGGCTATTATAAACAGTACTGCAAAGAACATTGATTGGGGTACATGTGTTTCTTTCAATTCTGGTTTTCTCAGTGTGTATGCCCAGCAGTGGGATTGCTGGGTCATAAGGCAGTTCTATTTCTAGTTTTTTAAGGAATCTCCACACTGTTCTCCATAGTGGCTGTACTAGTTTGCATCCCCACCAACAGTGTAAGAGGGTTCCCTTTTCTCCACACCCTCTCCAGCATTTATTGCTTGTAGACTTTTGGATCACAGCCATTCTGACTGGTGTGAAATGGTACCTCATTATGGTTTTGATTTGCATTTGTCTGATAATAAGTGATGTTGAGCATCTTTTAATGTGTTTGTTAACCATCTGTATGTCTTCCTTGGAGAAATGTCTGTTTAGTTATTTGGCCCATTTTTTGTTTGGGTCATTTATTTTTTCTGGCATTGAGCTGCATAAGTTGCTTGTATATTTTTGAGATTAGTTGTTTGTCAGTTGCTTCATTTGCTATTATCTTCTCCCATTCTGAAGGCTGTCTTTTCACCTTGCTTATAGTTTCCTTCATTGTGCAGAAAGTTCTAATTTTAATTAGGTCTCATTTTTGCTTTTATTTCCAATATTCTGAGAGGTGGGTCATAGAGGATCTTGCTGTGATTTATGTCGGAGAGTGTTTTACCTGTGTTCTACTCTAAGAGTTTTATAGTTTCTGGTCTTACATTTAGATCTTTAATCCTTTTTTAGTTTATTTTTGTGTATGGTGTTAGAAAGTTTTCTAGTTTCATTCTTTTACAAGTGGTTGACCAGTTTTCCCAGCACCACTTGTTAAAGAGATTGACTTTTCTCTATTGTATATTCTTGCCTCCTTTGTCAAAGATAAGGTGTCCATAGGTGCATGGATTTACCCCTGGGCTTTCTATTTTGTTCCATTCATCTATATTTCTGTCTTTGTGCCAGTACCATACTGTCTTGTTTGCATTGATCACTGAGGAAATCTTTCTTATCTCTCCTTGCTATTCTTTGTAACTCTGCATTCAAATGGGTAGATCTTTCTTTTTCTCCTTTGCCTTTCCTTTCCCTTCTTTTCACAGCTATTTGTAAGGCCTCCTCAGACAGCCATTTTGCTTTTTTGCATTTCTTCTCTTGGGGATGGTCTTGATTCCTGTCTCCTGTGCAATGTCACATACCTCCATCCATAGTTCATCAGGCACTCTATCTATCAGATCTAGCCCCTTAAATCTATTTCTCACTTCTACTTTATGGTCATAAGGGATTTGATTTATGTCATACCTGAATGATCTAGTGGTTTTCTCCACTTTCTTCAATTTCAGTCTGAATTTGGCAATAAAGAGTTCAAGATCTGAGCCACAGTCAGCTCCAGGTCTTGTTTTTGCTGACTCTATAGAGCTTCTCCATCTTTGGCTGCAAAAAATATAATAAATCTGATTTTGGTGTCAACCATCTGGTGATGTCCATGTGTAGAACTTTAATAGGCATGCTCTTTTACTCTTTACAAAAAGTTAAATTTTTACAAATTTATTTTCTATTTTTCTTTTATCATATCAATTTATCTGAGCATTATTTCATGTAGGGCTGATTGAAAAGATCAAGAACCTTACTTATCCTCTTTAAAAGGTATATTGTTTTATGTCCTACAAAATGGTCTTATACTCTGGGTTTTCCTTCTAATATATTCATGATCGGATAGAATTGTTTCCTGACATATCCCCTCTTTCACTGTGCTATTCACATATTGAAACTTACCTGCTACCATGAATCCTATTAAATCAAAGTCTCACTAAATAGATGGTTGAAAGTTTATTCTGAACTTTATCTATTTCTTTCTGTCTCCACAGAATCCCCCTCTTCTGTCTGACTTCATCTCTTGCTTGCCCTAGTGCAGTAGGCTTCTGGCAGTCTCTCTGTTACTGCTGCTCCTCCTTCATACTTATTCTCTAAAAGGCATCCAGCAGTCATTTCAAGGCGTACAAGGCCCCATATGAGCAGCTCTTGCCTGTCTCTGCAACTGCAAAAGTGTAATTTTCAAACAAATATGTAATTCATTAAAGAGGAAAACTGTAAGATGAAAAAGTTGTTTTAGAGAAGGATGTAAGAGACAAATATATAGAGGATCAACAGAAAAATTAAAAGCAAAGGAAGTTGGAGTAGGAATATTGAGTTAGATATAACATGGGTTAAATACTACAGAGAAATAAAATCATAGCCTTTGGGATTATTTATCAGGAAAAAATTTGTTTATTGATTTCCTGTAAATTAATATATACCTCTACAGAGATATAAAATCCCTGACTTGTTCTTAGGCATCTTCTTAGATAATACACTAGCATGACTACAAACATCATATAGCCATCTTCTTGCCTTACATTCTTAACTGCCAAAACTGGTCTCCCAGTCCTCTCTCCTTTGGTTACCAGGGCTTTTGCTACACTGACCTCCTTTCCATTTCTTTAGGCTCTGGTGCATATCATTCCTTGTTCCCGAAATATTTGGCAACCTCATTCTTCAGGTCACACCTCTCAGATGGTGTTTATCTCAATGTCCATGGGGTCGCAAAGAGTCAGACATCCCCGAGAGACTGAATAACAAAAACAACAAAGGAGTTTTAGTACCAGATAAATTAGACCTTGAAGGTCAGGGCTTCAGGTCATCATGGTCTAAGCCTGAAATCCTTCCTAAAAATATATATCTGAAAGTCCCATCCCACAATCAAAATATTGTATGCTTGATTATACACACACACACACACCACACACCACACACATACCACACACACACCACACACACCACACACACCACACACACAAACACACACACACACTCATATATAACTGTCAATTATCACAATGGCTTATAGTCTTATTTAAAAGTAAGTTTTCTGTCCTCATCCACCCTCAGAAGAGATCCCAATGCCATAGTTTGCCTGAAACCCTGGAATCTTCATTTTAAGTAACATCTGGAGATTCTGACATTGTTGACCTGTGGATCACATGTTGAGAAATACTGGTCTGGGAAATCCAGATACCAGTTTTATGCCTGTGTATTTATATGCAACTTAAACGTTAGCCAAAGAGAAACCTGGGGAAACCTGCCTTGGGAGTCTGGCTCCTAAGCATAAGGTCTTAAAGTAATTAGTCACACAATCTACCAGGATCATCAAAGGCTGTGGATTACTTAGAGTAGGATGAGAGGTTAACATAGTTTGCAAAACTTAGCTAAAATGTGCACTGGTAATAAGCTAGTGACTATAAAAATGAAAGAGTTTTAAAATTTGAAACTACTCAAGGGACCTTCTTTATGTCTCCAGATTGCACCCCCATGGATTTTAGTATCCAATTTGAAGATTTGGGGGCATTTCTGTAATACATTTTGGTAAAACATGGTAAGTCCTTTGAATAGCCACTTGCAAAATTCCCTTGTTTTGTTGTTCCTGTCTTGGTTCACCCAAGTTCAGATGGCCAGATAGCCCAGAATCATTTACCAGCTGTAGCAGGAGTCTGGATGAGCCCTGTGATTTTCTTGCTGGGGAAAGCACAGAGGAAAAGAAATCACACACATACCTATATCCCTGTTTCCACACAGACTGTGCAGTGTCTCAGCTGATGTGTTAGGAAAAACTAAAGGAATGCATAACCCGACTCAAAGGAGACTTTATTTTCGACCAGCAGTATCTAATATAAAATAAAAGGAAGCAAAAATAGATTACCTATTAAGCCTAGAACAATCTGGAATTGGAAAAGAAGACACTGGTTGCTCAGAGGGAAGTACAAAGTCCCAAAGGACAGCCTGTGAGCATCTCCTGTCCTTCAGGTACTTCACTTCCTGTTCAGCCAGTGAACGACCCAGCTTGCCGTTTCTCGTTCACTAGCTACTTCTATGAGTTGTTACTGAAACACCAATTTTGGTTAGTTAGGCTATTTAGGCAAACAACCAGTGTAGATAATTTTGATTCACTGGATTGACTTGATGTTTTACCAACTTTGTATAAGTCTGGTAGCTATCTTGTGCCTTGAGGACCAACTTTGAAAAAGAAGGAAGTTGCATCATGCAGTTGAAATGGGACTCCATGGGGGTATGCAGATTGTTGTCTTAGTTTTGATACTGAATTGATTCATGATTTTGACTGGAACTGAACCATGACCATTAGGTAAAACCTATAGAAATCTGGAACTTGCTCGGTGGTCCAGTGGTTAAGACTCCACCCTTCCAGTGCAGGGGGTGCCAGCGCCATCCCTGGCCAGGGAATTAAGATCCCACATGCTGTGTGGCATGGTCAAATTTAAAAAAAAAAAAAAAGGAAATATGAATAAGGACTGGACTTCAGTTGAAAACAGTATATTAATATTGGTTTATTAGTCATGACAAATGTGCCATATTACTGTAAAATGCTGGAATCAGGGGAAATTGAGCTCAAAGTATACAAAAACTCTCTATAAATATTTATGACTCCTCTATAAATTTAAAATGATTCTAGAATTTTTTATTTAAAAATGCATGTATATGGTTAAGGAGAGCATTTCTTAAAATCTAGGTAATATGGTGTTCAGGTTTCTACTTGGTTCTGTTGATTTGGCAAAGACAAGCAGTTCATTCTAAATTTATTAAATGATCTTAAGACAGCACTTTAATAAGTTATATCTTCTCAGGAGACTGTTTTTGTGTTTTCTTCCAATCTGCCAATAATCTAAGAGCAGGATAAATTTGCTCTGTGCTCAGGTAGACAGAATTAGAAACATGATCAATGTGGTGGTTACTGAAATAAAACTTGACTTTTCTTTTCTCAGAATAATAGCCTGCATTCGCTTGACTTGGAAGGAAATATTTCCTCAAGAAAAAAGGAAGTTTTCATGCCTTGTAAAATCTGGAGAATTGAAATAAAAGATAGAAATAAAGCATTTTCATCATTCTAATAAAAAATTAACTGTTAGGAGCAATTCAACATATTAAAAATGTTTGTAGCAGATTAAATGAAAGCAAATGTAAAAACAGAAATAATGTCAAAAAACCAGGGAGATATAAAAACCATGGTGCATTATTGCAAAATAACTCTAAAGAGGGGATGTGCTTAGTTAAGATGATGAATAGTCAGCAATACCGTATTCCTCTTACTTATTTCCCCTTCTTTATAATTTCTTTCCTTCTGGGTTTATGGGTTCCACCACAAAGTAATCAAGTTTTAAGTCTCTAGCACTTTTAACTTTTGGTAGGAAGACACAGAAGTTAGCTGTTTCACTTTGTGTTCGTGCTTTTGGTAATATCACTACTGTGAAACCAGAAAGATTTTATAGAAATTCTCAAAAAAAAATATTGTGCACACACGCCATACTGTAAAACACACACCACACATGCTTGCATATGTCAGTAGGCTAGCTGGAGGTCCTCAGCATGCTAAGGGCACAAGCGGGAATGGACCATGCCAATTAATCTGGAGAGTCAGCTAAGTGGAGATAGGTTAAGAAACCTCATGTATATAGGTAGATTCAACAGATTTTCAGCCAAATGTTTGCTGGGACTTTGAGCGAATAGCAGGTTCCTTGGTGGCTCAAACTGTAGTCTTCCTGCAATGCAGGAGACCCGGATTCAATCTCTGGATCATGAAGATCCCCTGGAGAAGGAATGGCAACCCACTTTCATATTCTTGCTTGGAAAATCCCATGGATGGAGGAGCCTGGTGGGCTACAGTCCAGAGGATCACAAAGAGTTGGACACAAATGAGCTACTTCAGTTTCTTTGAGAGAATAGAGCACAGGACAGATAAATTTTAGTTTAAGAGAGATGGATTGTGAGAAGGCTTAGGGAGTTTCCCAAGGGGGAAATTTAGAATAGGAAGTTAGCATGAGAACCCCTGAAGAATCAGGGGCTGCAGGGCAGGTCTTTATAGCAAACCGTACATAGGGAATAATAAAATGCTATTTCCCAATTTCGTCCCAAGGAAACCTTCATAGCAAAACGTCAGTGTAGCCTTGTAACCAGAATGACTGGTTTGAGACTTGGGAGTAGGATATTTCACTGTCCCTTGTCACATACAAAGAAGAGAAAAAGTATCGTTGCACGGGGGGGTCAAGACCTGCATCTAGTCTCAGCTTTCCTTCTAATTTAACTGACAACCTTGGGGAAAACATCTTACTGCTCTGGTTTTAGTTTCCCTAAGATGAAGTTACTGGACTAGAAACTTTCTAAGTCCCTTTCAAACCTACTTTCTGAGAGGCTAGGATAGTGATGTAACTATGTGATCAAATTTTCCAGAGAGCTACCCCAGAAAACTGGCATATTAAGAAAATAACTTTAGAAGAAGTATACAGAATTCAGATTCTATAATAGATGAATTTTAGCATTTTTGTCATTCCCATGCCCATTTTCCTCTCAGTTCTGGTTGTGAAAAAAATTAATTTATATCCAGTCATTTGTTGTCTGTCCCTCTGTCGTTTGTTCATACTTTCCTCTTCTCTTCATATATTGAATTTGAAGCAGCTTCAGTATTTGTAGTCAGGAGTACAGACTCCAGGACTTGAGGGCTTCCAAGCAATAAGGGAATGTTCCTATTTCTAGCAAGCATGGATAACTTCTGCCTCCCTTACATCAGGTGCATGTTGCTCTCAGAAGGTCTTGGGAAGATCCCTTAGTGTTCACTGAATCAATATGACCCATATACATGCTAACTTCCTAGAAATGATTTTATGCCCAAATTGTGTTTCTCACTCTGGTATTTTGAGTTCAGTAAGAATAGTCCAAAATGTCAATTCTGCATGAGACGTGTTTTCATTTACAGTCTCTGGCATGGAGCCCTGGCCAAAATGGCAGTAATGTCCTTACTCACAGCTTTGGGCTCCCTGGGACCATAGCAGGCTGCAAGCTGCTGGTCTTTCTATGCCTGTTGTTCACCAGCCTTGTCACTGGAGCATGACTAGGCATTTACAAGAATCTTCTTTATCATAGGAAGCAGTAATTCTGAAGGGAGGGAGAGAATTTCTAACTGTTAGCCATTTCCAGGGTTTTTTAGATGACAGTTTGAAGAGTGGGATTCAAGTCATGTTCTTTATGAAGCTCCTAGCCACTGAGACTTCAGCTGACAAATTAACTAGGGGATTTTCTCAGTCATTAACTGCTTGACTGGTTGTCTGAGAGTACTAACTGTCTCAGACTGATTCTTGGTGACAGTACAGTTAAGCTGTGACTCATCATGTCTCTAATGTCTTCATTCTAGTATAAAATGCTCAATGATGTCTGTACAAATAAAATGTCTTTGGATGAAAAAATAGTAGTATTTCAGCAGTCAACTTAAAATCTGCTTTCACGTATAACACATGGCATGATATTAGATACAAAAGAGAAGGAAATACTAATATATTAATTAAATAAAATAGACCTGTTCCCATAAGGACAAACTTAAAACTTGGAATGATAAAATCCTTAAAAGACTGAAATCTGATGGCTCATTTACACCTTATATCTAAGCATCATGATGAGAAAAAGAAGACAAAATTTTGATCTCAGAGCTAGAGGATGAGAGATGTGGTAGCTTGAAGCACGACCTTGGCCTTGTCTTATTTGAAGAAAGAATTCAACAAAGAGACAAAGATTGTGAAACAGATGAAGTATATGGGCATATGCTCGTGTTGATATTTGGTCTGATTCAGGGAGCTCCTTGATATATATGTACATCTTTCAGCCAAGATGGATTCCAGGACAAGTGTTTCTGGGAGGTTAGCAGAAATTTTATGGGCTGGTGCCCCTCCAGCCCATGAGGACCTTCTCTGCTCATGAATGGGCTGGGAAATCCTTTTGAACACAAAAATGAGGAAAGTTCTACCTTTGCTGTTGCTCAGTCATATCCGACTCTTTGCAACTCCATGGACTGCAGCATGCCAGGCTTCCCTGTCCTTCACTACCCCCCCAAAGTTTGCTCAAACTCATGTCTATTGAGTCGATGATGCCATCCAACCATCTCNAAAAATTAATTTATATCCAGTCATTTGTTGTCTGTCCCTCTGTCGTTTGTTCATACTTTCCTCTTCTCTTCATATATTGAATTTGAAGCAGCTTCAGTATTTGTAGTCAGGAGTACAGACTCCAGGACTTGAGGGCTTCCAAGCAATAAGGGAATGTTCCTATTTCTAGCAAGCATGGATAACTTCTGCCTCCCTTACATCAGGTGCATGTTGCTCTCAGAAGGTCTTGGGAAGATCCCTTAGTGTTCACTGAATCAATATGACCCATATACATGCTAACTTCCTAGAAATGATTTTATGCCCAAATTGTGTTTCTCACTCTGGTATTTTGAGTTCAGTAAGAATAGTCCAAAATGTCAATTCTGCATGAGACGTGTTTTCATTTACAGTCTCTGGCATGGAGCCCTGGCCAAAATGGCAGTAATGTCCTTACTCACAGCTTTGGGCTCCCTGGGACCATAGCAGGCTGCAAGCTGCTGGTCTTTCTATGCCTGTTGTTCACCAGCCTTGTCACTGGAGCATGACTAGGCATTTACAAGAATCTTCTTTATCATAGGAAGCAGTAATTCTGAAGGGAGGGAGAGAATTTCTAACTGTTAGCCATTTCCAGGGTTTTTTAGATGACAGTTTGAAGAGTGGGATTCAAGTCATGTTCTTTATGAAGCTCCTAGCCACTGAGACTTCAGCTGACAAATTAACTAGGGGATTTTCTCAGTCATTAACTGCTTGACTGGTTGTCTGAGAGTACTAACTGTCTCAGACTGATTCTTGGTGACAGTACAGTTAAGCTGTGACTCATCATGTCTCTAATGTCTTCATTCTAGTATAAAATGCTCAATGATGTCTGTACAAATAAAATGTCTTTGGATGAAAAAATAGTAGTATTTCAGCAGTCAACTTAAAATCTGCTTTCACGTATAACACATGGCATGATATTAGATACAAAAGAGAAGGAAATACTAATATTTTAATTAAATAAAATAGACCTATTCCCATAAGGACAAACTTAAAACTTGGAATGATAAAATCCTTAAAAGACTGAAATCTGATGGCTCATTTACACCTTATATCTAAGCATCATGATGAGAAAAAGAAGACAAAATTTTGATCTCAGAGCTAGAGGATGAGAGATGTGGTAGCTTGAAGCACGACCTTGGCCTTGTCTTATTTGAAGAAAGAATTCAACAAAGAGACAAAGATTGTGAAACAGATGAAGTATATGGGCATATGCTCGTGTTGATATTTGGTCTGATTCAGGGAGCTCCTTGATATATATGTACATCTTTCAGCCAAGATGGATTCCAGGACAAGTGTTTCTGGGAGGTTAGCAGAAATTTTATGGGATGGTGCCCCTCCAGCCCATGAGGACCTTCTCTGCTCATGAATGGGCTGGGAAATCCCTTTGAACACAAAAATGAGGAAAGTTCTACCTTTGCTGTTGCTCAGTCATATCCGACTCTTTGCAACTCCATGGACTGCAGCATGCCAGGCTTCCCTGTCCTTCACTACCCCCCCAAAGTTTGCTCAAACTCATGTCTATTGAGTCGATGATGCCATCCAACCATCTCACTCTCTGTTGCCACCTTCTCCTCCTACCCTCAACGTTTCCCATACATAAGGGCTTTTTCAGTGAGTCAGCTCTTCTCATCAGGTGGCCAAACTATTGGAGCTCTAGTTTCAGCATCAGTCCTTCTGGGGAGTATTCAGGATTGATTTCCTTTAGAATTGACTGGTTTGATCTTGCTGTCCAAGGGACTCTCGAGTCTTTTCTAGCACCACTTTGAAGGCATCAGTTCTTTAGGGCTCAGCCTTCTTTATGGTCCAGCTCTCACGTCCATTCTTGACTACTGGAAAAACCATAGTTTTGACTAGGCAGACCTTTGTCAGCAAAGTAATGTCTCTGCTTTTTAATATTGCTGTCTAGGTTTGTCATAGGTTTCCCCCCCACCCCCCGCCCCCAAGGAGCAAGCATCTTTTAATTTCATGGCTGCAGTCACCATCTTCAGTGATTTTGGACTCCAAGAAAATAAAGTCTGTCACTGTTTCCATTGTTTCCTCACCTGTTTGCCATAACGTGATGGGACCAGATGCCATGATTGTAGTTTTTTGAATGTTGAGTTTTTAGCCATCTTTTTCACTCTCTCACCCTCATAAAGAGGCTCTTTAGTTCCTCTTCACTTTCTGCCATAAGGGTGGTGTCATCTGCATATCTGAGGTTATTGATATTTCTCCCAGCATTCTTGATTCCAGCTTATGCTTCATCTAGCCCAGCATTTCACGTGGTGTACTCTGCATATAAGTTAAATAAGCACAGTGACAATATACAACCTTGACATACTCCTTTCCTAATTCTGAACCAGTCTATCGTTCCATGTTTGGTTCTAACTGTTGCTTCTTGACTTGCACACAGGTTTCACAGGAGGTAGGCAAGGTGGTCTAGTATTCCCATCTCTTTATGAAAATTCTGCAGTTTGTTGTGATCCGCATAGTCAAAGGCTTTAGCGTAGTCAATGAAGCGGAAGTAGATGTTTTTTCTGGAATTACTTTGCTTTTTCTATGATTCAGCGAATGTTGGCAATTCGATCTCTGGTTCCTCTGCCTTTTTAAAATCCAGCTTGAATTATTGTTTTTTAATATACCAACTTTTAATATAACAATGACAGTTGAATTATTATTTTTAAATATTATCTGAAGACAATACAACCCTTAGGCTCTACATCTGAATGGTATTCTCACATCACCTCCCCTCCCCTTCATGTACTTCCCTTCCTTGATCATGCAGGAGACATAATTTTGAGAAGTAGTGTAATTTAAGCATATATTTCCTCTATAAGATGCTTCCTAATATGCTTTAAAAAAGAGCCCAGTTCCTCAGAAAGATCAGTTGGAATTTTAAAAGTGAGATTCAAAGAGATTAAATAACATTCTCAAAGTCAAATCACTAGAAAGCAGTAGAATTTAGATTGAAAGAAGATCTGTTTGACTCATGACTACTGTTGTGAATTTACAGAATAATGTTAGTTTACTCTGAAGTTTAATGACATATGTTAATATTATATATTATTGAGCATTTACTCTGTACCAATACTGGTGTTAAGTATTTCATGTATATTATTCTGTATAATTCTCATGGCAACTGCCTGTAGCAATATAAAGACTACATTTAATAGGTTAAGTGACTTTTCTATGGTCACATGGGTAGGAAATGATAATGCTTTAGAGCAGTGCCATGGAGTCATGTACCAAAGCTGCTGAATTTTAGGCCAATTTTCTGGAATAAATTTCATGCACAAAACTAGACATTCTCATACATGATCCTCACTACTGTCATCAAGACTAAGAAACAAAGGACAACAGCAAATGTATACACTGGGTTCTTTTAAAAAATGTGTACTTCCTGTTTTAGTTCTTTTTTAAAAGGTCCTCTGTGTGTGTGTGTGTGTGTGTGTGTGTGTGTGTGTGTGCACGCGCGCTGTCATATCCAACTCTTTGTGACACCAGGAACTGTAACCTGCCAGATTCCTCTGTCCATGGGGTTCCCTGGGCAAGAATACTGGAGTGGGTTTCCATTTTCTAATCCACAGGATCTTCCCAATCTGACCCAGGGATTGAACCTGCGTCTCTTGTGTCTTCTGCACTAGCGGTGGGATTCTTTACCACTTGAGCCACCTGGGAGTCCTGAAAGAGCCCTAGTTGTATTCGGAGTTTCAGTTTATTGAGTGACTGGCTAGATCTGGCTTGCCATGGGGTAAAAACAAGACTACAGTGGCCAAGATATTTGAAAACCAAATGTGGATTCTTCCAATTTAGTTGTCCGCTAATTGATATTTTCCTACCAGCCAGAATCTGGCTAGGAGTTTCCATCTATATTTAAATAATACTGCCTGATCTGATCATTTCTGTAGATCCTGCCATCTTATGATTATAAAGAAGTATTTGTACATTTTTAAATGATGAATTTTGGGTCACAGGGCAATAATAGCTGCTTTTGGGGAGCTGAATCTCATCGGTTTAAAGAAATAGATGGAGGCAGAGAAAACTGTGACAATTACAATC
This sequence comes from Neotragus pygmaeus, assembly GCA_006410875.1. Classification (NCBI taxonomy): domain Eukaryota; kingdom Metazoa; phylum Chordata; class Mammalia; order Artiodactyla; family Bovidae; genus Neotragus; species Neotragus pygmaeus. The sequence continues at coordinate 4,778 of SJYV01047465.1, read as the reverse complement.
TAGAACTTTACAAAATCAAATGTATATTGAACATGTTAACTGTGGGTTTCTTTGGAAAGCAATTTGCAACTAGAATTGAAATCCCAGCTGTCACATGCACTTCTTCATGTGGAAAAATGTTTTGCACTACTCTTGATCTTGCTCCAAAAGTTATTTTTTAAACTGGCAACTGAATAGTAGAAAAACTTTGGGTCCAATTGGGCTGATCTTAAATTATAGATGGACTTAACCAAGCATGCTTCATCTATTATATACTTGCTTTTAGTGAATTGCTGAACAGTAGGAAGCCTACCAATGTGCTTAATAAGATAGTGATCCCCATAAGAAAAGGTGCTGGAGTTCCAGAGCACAGTAAAATCTCACACAGAACTGTGTACGACTCAGCTGCACACAGCTACCACCCACGCAGCTCATTCCAGCTTTCATTGCCTCACAATCCATTTATGGGCAAGCCATTCCTGTGGCTCCTGGGAGACTGGCAAACAGTCACTGAATCTCACAGCTGGAGAGGCACCTATCTAGGTTAACATCTGGGTTTGAATCTTTGCTCTACCAGCAAAGATCAGTTCTCTGACCATGGCCAGATAATTTAGCCGCTCTAAACTTATTTGTTCCCTGATGAAAGGGGATATGAATATTTATGGGATTATTATACAGATATAGCAGAGTACTGGACAAGTAACAATTATAGCAATAGCAATAATTGGTAGCTGTTATTATTAAAGTGAAGTCGCTCAGTCATGTCTGACTCTTTGCAACCCCATGGACTGTAACCCACTAGGCTCCTCCATCCATGGGATTCTCCAGGCAAGAATACTGGAGTGGGTTGCCATTTCCTTCTCCAGGAGATCTTCTCAACCCAGGTCTCCTGCATTGCAGGCAGATGCTTTAACCTCTGAGCCACCAGGGAAGCCCATAATTATTGTCCATAGGTAGAATTCCTCTTTACTCTAACCCAGGGAGTTTCTATATTGTTCCAATATGAAATATCTTTTGAGAAGGAGATTCCATTCATCTCTAGATAGTTCATTTCCATTTTTAACTTACGTTTGCGTTTGTTTAATTATGCTGCTGCTGCTGTTGCTAAGTCGCATCAGTCATGTCCGACTCTGTGAGAGCCCATAGACGGCAGCCCACCAGGCTCCACCGTCCCTGGGATTCTCCAGGCAAGAACACTGCAGTGGGTTGCCATTTCCTTCTCCAATGCATGAAAGTGAAAAGTGGAAGTGAAGTCACTCAGTCGTGTCCGACTCCTAGCGACCCCATGGACTGCAGCCTCCCAGGCTCCTCTGTCCATGGGATTTGCCAGGCAAGAGTACTGGAATAGATTTAAGACAAATTATTACTACTCCTGAGCAAATCTCAAAGGCTAATTACTTATTATAGTTAAAATGTTAAATTCTACTCTGGAAAAATTTCTCAAGCAGTTTTTAAATGCCCACAAACAACCTTTCAAGAGTTTGACCTACAACAGCTCTGAAGATCTGGAATGGCACACTTGGCCTGTGACACGCAGAGCTGAGGAATGTTAGAAATAAACACTGTTGATGAAAGCCTGACTCTGCACCAGTCTGTGTGCTCAGTAATGTGGATACAAAAGTAAACTGAACACAGTTCTTGACTGCTGTTGGGCTAGCTGGCAGTCCCCTTTCTTTCTTTTTTTTTTTTTTGTTCTGGAGTCTTTATAGTTTTAGCTTTTATTTATTTATTTACTTTTATTTTACTTTACAATACTGTGTTGGTTTTCCCATACATCAACATGAATCCACCACGGGTGTACATGAGTTCCCAATCCTGAACCCCCCTCCCACCTCCCTTCCCATACCATCTCTCTCTGTCATCCCAGTGCACCAGCCCTAAGCATCTAGTATCCTGCACCGAATATAGACTGGCAATTCATTTCTTAGATGATATTATACATGTTTCAATGCCATTCTCCCAAATCATCCCACCCTCTCCCTCTTCCATAGAATCCAAAAGACTGTTCTATACATCTGTGTCTCTTTTGCTCTCTTACATGCAGAGTTATCACCATCTTTCTAAATTCCATATATATGCATTAGTATATTGTATTTGTGTTTCTTTCTGGCTTACTTCACTCTGTATAATAGGCTCCAGTTTCATCCACCTATTAGAACTAATTCAAATGTATTCTTTTTACATGGCTGAGTAATACTCCATTGTGTATATGTGCCACAGCTTTCTTATCCATTCATCTGCTGATGAACATCTAGGTTGCTTCCATGTACTTGCTGTTATCAACAGTGCTGCGATGAACATTGGGGTACATGCGTCTCTTTCAATTCTGGTTTCCT
>SJYV01047464.1:0-12068 GCA_006410875.1 Neotragus pygmaeus | reverse complement strand
CCTCGTTTCTTACATGATAGTATACATGCTTCAATGCCATTCTCCCAAATCATCCCACCCTCTCCCTCTCCCTCAGAGGCCAAAAGTCCGTTCTATATGTCTGTGTCTCTTTTGTTGTCTCACATACAGGGTCATCATTACTATCTTTCTAAATTCCATATATATGTGTCAGTATACTGTATTGGTGTTTTTCTTTCTGGCTTACTTCACTCTGTATAATAGGCTCCAGTTTCATCCATCTCATTAGAACTGATTCATACTTCTAAATATGCATCCTGTTGGGATGAAGTTCATTTAAATAGTTATGAGTCTTTATTATTCAGTTGGTTTGTTTCATACTTCCACTAGGAAATACTTATATACATATATCTAAGTAAAACACCATCAGCAAAATATATACCAATGCCCATTTGAAAATAAGTAGGTTCAGGTTGATGGCCAAGACGGTGAAGTAGGAAACCCTGGGCTCACTTCCTTCCATGGACACACCAAAATTACAATTGTTTACAGAACAGCTATTGATGAGAAAGATCAAAAGACTAGCAGAAAGAATATTATACTATTGAAGATATAGAGAAGGAACCACAAGACAGAGGGGCAGACACACAGTATAATCAAGATCCATACCTTGGAGTGGGTGGCCCACAAGTGGAATGATAATTACAATTGCAGAGATTCTCTCCAAGCAGCTAAGGGCTCAAATTCCACGTGAGGCTCCCCAGCCTTGGAGTCCTCCATTGGGAAGAAGAGCCCCCCAGAATATTTGGCTTTGAAGACCAGCAGGGCTTAATTTCAAGAGTGCCGAAAGACTGTGAGAAATAGAGACTCTACTCTTAAACAGCATGTATAAAATCTGCATGCTCAGGAAATGAGGGCAGAAGCAGTAATTTGAAAGGAGCCCGAATCTGATTCACCTGCTGATCTTGGAGAGTCTCATGGAAAGGTGGAAAGCCACTGGAGCTCACCCTAGGGACATAGACAATGGTGGTAGGCATTTTGGGGACCTCATTCTACCATTCTTTACCAGTGGAGCCCGTAAGCACAATTTAGCATATTAATGCCAGGACGTGGCCCTACCCACCAGCCTATCTGCACCAATGCTGAGACATCTCAAGCCAAACAGGGAATCAGCCCCACTTACCACAGGCTGGTTGCTTTAAGAACCCCTGAACCTACAGGGGGCTCAGGACATGGCCCTGCACACCAGTGTGTATGCGCTAGCCCTGGGAACCCTGACTTAGGCCCTGCAGCCAGAGATCCTGAAACCTGGATCTGCCCACCAGTGAGCCAGCACTATCCCCTGGGCCAGGATCACCTACTGGTGAGCAAATGCCACCCCAGGACCCCCTGGACCCCAGCCTCGCCCACCAGCAGGCTGGCACATCAACTCTGGAACCTCCAGAAACCTTCACCCAGAGATCCCATGGTCTAGCTCCACAAACCAGTAGGTCTCACCAGCCAGTGGACAAACAGCAGTCCCAGGACCCACTGGGTGCTTGCCCTGCCCAGCAGCAGACCAAAACCGGCTCTGGGACCCTCCAAGGCTCTTCAGCCAGAGATCCCAGGACCCCCTGCGTCTCTGCAGCCACCTGGCTTATGACCTGGCCCTGCCCATCAGTGGCTGACAGCCTCTCTGCAAGGTAAGGTCTGGGAACCAACCAGACTGGGGGCCAGCCATACCTACCAGATTGTCCACAACAGAAGGACCCACATAGCCTGTGTACGTACTGTCCCGACAGCATATGGCTCTGGTGACCAGAGGGAAGTACACTGCTAGGATTCATAGGATGTTTCCTAGAAAAAGCCACTTCTTTAAGATCAGGAAATGTAATCGACTTACCAAATACATAGAAATTGAAAAGGAAATTAGGCAAAATGAGACAGAGGAACATGTTGCAAATGAAAGAACAAGAGAAAAGCCCATAAGAAGAGCTAAGTGAAGTGGACATAAGCGACCTACCCAATAAAGAACTCAAGGTAGTGATTGTAAAATGATCAAAGAACCCAATAAATGATTGGATTAACAGTAAAAAAATTAGAATTTCTTAACAAAGAGTTAGAATATGTAAAGAATGACCAAGCAAAGATGAAGAATACAATAACTGAAATAAATACACTAGAAGGAATCAACAGTGAATTGTATGATACAGAGGAACAGATCAGTGAGCTGTAAGACAGAGTAATGGAAATCACTGAAGCTCAACAGAAAAAAAGAATAAAAAGAAATGAGTACTGTTTAAGAAACCTCTGAAACAACATCAGATGTACTAACATTTGCATGATAAGGCTCCCAGAAGAAGGAGAAAAGGGAGCAGAGAACATATTTGAAAGCAAATTAACTGAAGACTTCCTTAACTTGGGGAAAGAAACAGGTATCCAGGTCCAGCAAGCACAGAGAGTTCCCACAGGATCCACCCAAAGAGGACCACACCAAGACATTGTAATTAAAATAGCAAAAATGAAAGAGAGAATATTAAAAGTTGCACACGAGGAAATTCCCATTTCAAGTGGTAAAAGGGAAAAACTAACAACCAAGAATCCTCAACAAGGCTTTCACTCAGATTTGATAGAGAAATAGAAAGTTTTACAGATAAACAAAAGCTAAAAGAGTTCATCACCACCAGGCTTGCTTTAAAGGAAATGTTTAAGGGGCTTCGCCAAGCCAAAAAAAAGGTTGCAAGAAGAAATATGAAAATTATGAAAGGATTGCCTCATTGGTAAAGGCAAATACACAGTAAGGGTACTAAACCAATCATATATAAAGCTATGAGGAGGATTATAAAAGGAGTAAAATCACCCATAACCACAATAAGGGATTTCAAAACAAAAGAGGTATAAAATATGTCAAAACAGTAACTGTGGGAGGGGGCATAAAAATGTAGGGTTATTAAAATGCATTTCTACTTAAGAGATGAGCAACTTAAAATAATCGTGTAGACATATACAGATTGTTATATGCAAACCTTATGTTAATCGTAAACCAGAAAACCTATACTTGATATACACAAAGGGAAAGAAATCCAAATATAACACAAAAGATACTAAACAAATCATAAAGGATGAGAGCAAAAGAACAAAAGAGAAGTACAAAAACAACTGAAAAACAGTTAACAAAATGGCAGTAAGCACATACCTATCAATAATTAAATGAAAATGGACTAAATGCTCCAGTCAAAAGACACAGAGTGGCTGAATGGATAACAAAACAAAACCCATATATGTATATATATACTGCCTACAGGGGACTCAGTGTGGCTCTAAAGACAAAAACAGAAAGTGAAGGGTTGGGAAAGGTTATTCCATGCAGATAGAAATGAAAGGGAAACTGGGATAGCAATACTTATATCGAGAAAATAGACTTTAAAACAAAAACTGTAAGAGATAAAGACATTACTTAATGATAAAGGAATTAATCTGAGAAGATACAACAATTGTAAATGTATATGCACCCAGCATAGGAGCACCTAAACATATAAGGCAAATATTAATAGACATAAAGTAAGAAATTGATGGTAACACAATAATAGTAGGAGAGTTTACCACCACACTTACCTCAATGGACAGATCATCCAGACAGAAAATCAGTGAGGAAACACTGGTCTTAACACATTACACCTAATTGGGCTTAATTGACATATATAGAATATTCTGTCCAAAAACAGCAGAATACACATTTTTTCCAAGTGCACACAGCACATTCTCCAGGACAGATCACATGCTGGGCATAAAACAAGCCTCAGTAAATTTAAGAAAATTTGAATTCATGTCAAGCGTTTTTTCTAGCCACAATGTTACAAGGCTAGAAATCAACTATAAGAAAAAAAAATGCAGAAAACACAAACACCTGAAGGCTAAACAATATGCTACTGAACAGTGGATTACTGAAGAAACCAAAGAGGAAATAAAAAAATACTTGGAGAAAAATAATACTTGAAGACAAATGAAAATGAAAACACAGTGATTCAAACTCTGTGGGATACAGCAAGAGCAGTTCTAAGGGGAATGTTTATAGTAATAGAATTTTACCTCAGGAAACAAGGAGAATATCAAACAAACATTACACCTAAAGGACCCAGGAGAAGAAAAAAAAATTAGTAGAAAGAAATCATAAAAATGAGAGCAAAAATATGTGAATCAGAGATAAGGAAATAATAGAAAAGATCAATGAAACTAAGAGCTAGTTCTTTGATAAGATAAACAAAGCTGATCACTTTTATCCAGACTCATCAAGAAAAATATTCAGGCTCAGATCAATAAAATAAGAAAAAAGGAAAAATTAAACAGATGACACAGAAATGCAAAGTTCATAATAGACTACTGTGAACAACTATATGCCAGTAAAATGAACAAACTAAGAGAAACAGGGAAATTCCTAGAAATACAGTCTCCCAAGACTGAACCAAGAAGCAATAGAAAACATGAACAGAACAATTACCAGTAATAATAATGAAAATTGAAGTTTTAAAACTTCCAACAAACAAAAGTCTAGGACCAGATGGCATCACAGGTCAATTCTACCAAACATTTAGAAAACTCTTCCAAAAATTGCAGCAAAAGGAACACATCCAAACTCATTCTGTAGGTCAACATCACCCTGACACAAAAAGCAAAGATATCACAAATGAAGAAAATAACAGGCCATTATAGCTAATGAACATAGATTTAGAAATCACAATTTAACAAACTGAATTCAACAATACATTGAAAGGATTATACACATGATCAAGTGGGATTTATTTCAAAGATGCAAGGATGGTTCAGTATCTGGAAATCAATGATACACCATGATAACAAATTGAAGAATAAAAATCATATGATTATCTCAATAGGTACAGAAAAAGCTTTTAACAGTATTCAACATCCATTTATGATAAAACCTCTCAACAAAGTGGGAACATACCCCATCATAATAAAGGGTATATATGACAGGCCTACAGCTAACATCATACTAAGTAGTGAAAAACTGAAAGCATTCCCTCTAAAATTAGGAATAATACAAGGATGCCACTCTTGCCACTTTTATTCAACATAGTGTTAGAACCCCTAGCTACAGTAATCAGATAACGAAAAAAAAATGCAAGAAATCCAAATTCAAAAAGAAGCAGCAAAATTGTCTCTCTTTGTAGACAATCATCATACTATCTATAAAAAATCCTAAAGATACTTCCAAAAAAGCAATTATTAGAAATAATACAGTACAATTGCAGGATACAAAATTATACAGAAACCTATCACCTTTCTATATACTAACAACAGACTATCAGGAAAACAAATTATGAAAACAATCCCACTTAACCATCACATCAAAAAGAATAAAATAATTAATAATGCATTTAACTAAAGAGGTAAAAGACCTGTACTCTGAAAACTAAGAACCTAATGGATGATATTGAAGATACTGAAGAAGTTGGAAAGATATACTGTGCTCATGGATTTGAATAATTTATATTGTTAAAAATGATTATACTAAAAATAAAGACTATGCTATGCATTCTACAGAGGCAATGCCATCCTTATCAAAATACCAACAATGATTTTTTTTTTTTTTACGGAACTAGAACAAATAATTCTAAAATTTGTGTGGAGACATAAAAGATGGCAGAATGGCCAGAACTATCTTGAGAAAGAAGAACGAAACTTGATGTATTACGCTCCCTCATTTCAAACTATCCTACAAAGCTGCAATAGTCAAAACAGTACAGTACTGTCAAAAAAAAAAAAAAACCAACAAGACACATAGATCTCTGGAATGGAATGCATGCATACTTAGCCTTGTCTGACTCTTTGTGACCCCATGGGCTGTACCAATCTCCTTTGTCCATGGGATTTTCCAGGCAGGAATGCTGGAATGGGTTGCTGTTTCCTCGTCTGGGGGATCTTCTTAACCCAGGGATCGAACCTGTGTCTCTTGTATCTCCTGCATTGGCATGTGGATTCTTTACCACTGAGCCACCTGGGAAGCCCATGGAACAGAATAGAGAGCCCAGAAATAAACCCATGCTTATATAGTCAATTAAAGGAGGCAAGAATATACAGTGGGGAAAAAAGCTGTCTTTTTCCCTTTCCACTAAATGGTGTTGGGAAATCTGGACAGCTACATGCAAAAGTATCAAACTGGATTACTTTCTCACACTGTGGACACAAATAAATAAAAAATGGATTAAAGATTTAAGTATAAGACCTGAAATCATAAAACTTCTAGAAGAAAACATAGTATGCTCTTTGATGTTGGTATTGATAGTTTTTTGGATATGTCTCTGGCAAGGGAAACAAAAATAAACAAATGGGAGTACATCAAACTGAAAAGCTATTGCTCAGTGAAGGAAATTACCAATAAAATGAAAAGGCTGCCTACTGAAATGGAGAAGATATTTGCAAACAATATATCAGATAAGGGGATAATACCTACAATGTGCAAAGAACTGATAAAACTTGGACATCACCCTGTTTATTTAACTTATATGCAGAGTACATCATGAGAAACACTGGACTGGAAGAAACACAAGCTGGAATCAAGATTGCTGGGAGAAATATCAATAACCTCAGATATGCAGGTGACACCACCCTTATGGCAGAAAGTGAAGAAGAAATAAAGAGCCTCTTGATGAAAGTGAAAGAGGANACCATATGAAGAGCAAGCCTGCCGGGATGAAGGAAAGATGCAGTGACTCCAAGAATTAAAAGCAGCAACAGGAGCGGTGAATTTGCAGAATCGTGTTCACAGGACAAGAATGCAGCTGGCACAGGAAAAGGCAGGCAAAGGAGGCCGAGGTGCAGCTATCACGGGCTAGCTGCGTACCTACAGTTACCATCTTCAAAAAGCACACCTCTTTCATACTAAAGCAACCATCTGCAATGTGGGAGACCTGGGTTCGGTCCCTGGGTTAGGAAGATCCCTTGGAGAAGGGAAAGGGTACCCACTCCAGTATTCTGGCCTAGAGAATTCCACGGGCTGTACAGTCCACGGGGTCGCAAAGAGTCAGACACAACTGAGCGACTTTTACTTCACTTCACACTAAACCTTGTGGTAGCTGCATCACTTGATTGCTCAGAAGTGGAGTGAATACCACGGGCCAGGTGTGCGCCTTCTAAGGGGACACACCAGGAGAGAGCCAGGCGCTGGCACATGTGGGAGGGTGGGATGAGGAGAGCCGCTAACAAAGAGAGTTACTGAGGCCACGGTTGCCTGCAGCAGCCGCAGAAATGGGCTCGTAGCCAAGAAGCTCGCGGAAGACTGTTTGGATCACTCGAGGGTGTTGATAGGTGAGGACGCTGTGGCACATCGGCAGGTCCCTGACAACAAGGAGACCTTTCCCTCAACGCCTCATGCATCCACAAGTGCCACTGATAACATCTGCTCAGATGTTGTTAAGAGGTAATTCAAAGTGACCCAAGAATTAGTAATTTAAAGTGACTAAGCTTTTGAACTGTANCACATCGGCAGGTCCCTGACAACAAGGAGACCTTTCCCTCAACGCCTCATGCATCCACAAGTGCCACTGATAACATCTGCTCAGATGTTGTTAAGAGGTAATTCAAAGTGACCCAAGAATTAGTAATTTAAAGTGACTAAGCTTTTGAACTGTAGTGTTGGAGAAGACTCTTGAGAGTCCCTTGGACTGCAAGGAGATCCAACCAGTCCATTCTGAAGGAGATCAGCCCTGGGATTTCTTTGGAACGAATGATGCTAAAGCTGAAACTCCAGTACTTTGGCCACCTCATGCGAAGAGCTGACTTATTCAAAAAGACCCTGATGCTGGGAAGGATTGGGGGCAGGAGGAGAAGGGGATGACACAGGATGAGATGGCTGGATGGGATCACGGACTCGATGAACGTGAGTCTGAGTGAACTCCAGGAGATGGTGATGAACAGGGAGGCCTGGCGTGCTGCGATTCATGGGGTCGTGAAGAGTCAGACACGACTGAGCGACTGAACTGAACTGAAAAAAAAAAAAAAAAACCACAATGGAGTATTACTCAGCCATTAAAAAGAATACATTTGGATCAGTTCTAATGAGGTGGATGAAATTGGAGCCTATTATACAGAGCGAAGTAAGCCAGAAAGAAAAACACCAATAGAGTATACTAACACATATAAATGGAATTTAGAAAGATAGTAATGATAACCCTGTATGTGAGACAGCAAAAGAGACACAGGTGTATAGAACAGTCTTTTGGACTGTGGGAGAGGGCAGGGGTGGGATGATTTGGAGAATGGCATTGAAACATGTATAATATCATATGTGAAACAAATCACCAGACCAGGCTCAATGCATGATACAGGATGCTCGGGGCTGGTGCACTGGCATGATCCAGAGGGATGGTACGGGGAGGGAGGTAGGAGGGGGTTCAGGATGGGGAACACGTGTACACCCATGGTGGATTCATGTTGATGTATGGCAAAACCAATACAATATTGTAAAGTAATAAGCCTCCAACTCAAATAAATTTATATTAAAAAAAACAACTATAAAGTGGACACAAGAACTGAATAGCTGTCTTTCCAAAGAAGACAGACAGATGGCCAACAGGCACATAAAAAAAGATACACAATATCACTATTTGTCAAGGACATGCAAGTCAAAACCACAGTGAGAGATATTACCTCACACTTGTCAGAATGGCTGTTGTCCAAAAGGCAAGAAATTAACAAGTGTTGGTGAGGATGTATAGAAAAAGGAACCGTCCTGCACTGTTGATGAGAGTGTAAACTGGTACGGCCACTATGGAAAACAATATGGAGATTCCTCCAAAAATTAAAAATAGAACTATCGTATTATCAGCAGTTCTACTCCTGGGTATTTATCTGAAGAAAACAGAAACACTAGAGAAGGCACATGCACCCCTATGTTCATTGAAGCATTGTTTACAACAGCCAAGATATAGAAACAACCTAAATGTGCATCAATAGATAAATGGATAAAGAAGATGTGATATGTGTACACACACACACACACACACACACACACACACGAGTATTACTCGGCCATAAAAATGAAGGAAATCTTGTCATTTGCAGCAACATTGATGTATCTAGAGGATGTCTTGCTAAGTGAAAAAAAGTCAGAGAAAGACAGATATTGTATGAGTTCACTTATACATAGAATCAAAAAAAGAAATATAATAAAGCACTAACAGAGATACAGATCAGAGAAGAAATATATGATTGCCAGAGGGAAAATGTTGGGGGTAGGACAGAAATAGGTGAAGGAGACTGAGTTACAAAATTGGAGTGCAATGTAAAAGAGTCGCAGGTATGAAATATGCCATGTTGTGAATATATAGTTGTAACTATATAATGTCTTTGGATTTTAACATATGATAACTAAGCTTATTGTTTGTGATCATTTTGAAATGTATAGAAATACTGAGTTCCAAAGAATAGCAAGGAAAGGTAAGAAAGGCTTCTTCAGTGAACAATGCAAAGAAATAGAAGAAAACAATAGAACAGGAAAGACTAGAGATCTCTTTGAAAAAATTAGAGCTACCAAGGGAAATTTCATGCAAAGATGGGCACAATAAAGGACAAATGGTATGGATCTAACAGAAGCAGAGGATATTAAGAAGAGGTGGCAAGAATGTACAGAAGAACTGTACAAAAAGGGCTTAATGACCTGGATAACCATGATGTTGTGATCACTGACCTAGAGCCAGACATCCTGTATTGTGAAGTCAAGTGGGCCCTGGGCCTTAGGAAGCATCACTATGAACAAAGCTAGTGGAGGTGGTGAAATTCCAGCTGAGCTATTTCAAATTCTAAAAGATGATGCTGTTAAAGTGCTGCATTCAATATACCAGCACATTTGGAAAATTCAGCAGTGGCCATAGGAGTGGAAAACATCAGTTTTCATTCCAATGCCAAATAATGTTCAAACTGTCACAGAGTTGCACTCATTTCACATGCTAGCAAGGTAATGCTCAAAAACCTTCAAACTAGGCTTCAACAATACATGAACCAAGAGCTTCCATATGTACAAGCTGAATTTAGAAAATACAGAGGAACCAGAGATCAAATTGCCAACATCTGTTGTATCATAGAAAAAGCAAGAGAATTTCAGAAAAAATTCTGCATCATAGACTGTGCTAAAAAAGCCTTTGTCTGTGTGGATCACAAGAAACTGGAAAATTCTTAAAGAGATGGGAATACCAAACCACATTACCTGTCTCCTAAGAAACCTGTATGCAGGTCAAGAAGCAACAGTTAGAACCAGACATGGAGCAATTAACTGGTTCCAAACTGGGAAAAGAGTACGTCAAGGCTGTATATTGTCACTCTGCTTATTTTACTTACATGAAGACTACATCATGTGAAATGCTGGGCTAGATAATTCACAAGATGGAATCAAGATTGCTGGGAGAAATATAAAAAACCTCAGATATTGCAGATGATACCACCCTAATGGCAGAAAGTGAAGGAGAACTAAAGAGCCTCTTGATGAAAGTGAAAGAGGAGAGTGAAAAAGCTGGCTTAAAACTCAGCATTCAAAAAACAAAGATCATGACATCTAGCTCCATCATTTCATGCAAAATAGATAGGGAGAAGTGGAATCAGTAACAAATTTTATTTTCTTGGGCTCCAAAATCACTACAGACAGTGACTCCAGCCGTGAAATTAAAAGATGCTTGCTCCATGGAAAAAAAGCTATGACAAACCTAAACAGTGTATTAAAAAGCAGAGATACCACTTTTCTGACACAATCCGTCTAGTCAAAGCTGTGGTTTTTCCAGTAGTCATGTACAGATGTTAGAGTTGGACCAGAAAGAAGATTGGGGCTTCCCTGGTGACTCAGACAGTAAACAATCTGCCTGCAACGCAGGACACCTGGATTCGATCCCTGGGTTGGGAAGAGCCCCTGGAGGAAGGCATGGCAACCCACTCCAGTATTCTTGCCTGCAGAGTCACTATGGACAGAGGAGTCTGGCATACTGTAGTCCATGAGATCTCAAAGAGTCAGACATGACTGAGCGACTAAGTACAGCATAAAGACAGTTGAGTGCCGAAGATCTGATGCTTTCAAACTGTGGTACTGAGAAGACTCTTGAGAGTCCCTTGGACAGCAAGGAGATCAAACCAGTCAGTCCTAAAGGATATCAACCCTGAATGTTCATTGGAAGGACTGATGCTGAAGCTGAAGCTCCAGTACTTTGGATACCTGATGCAAGCAGCCAACTCACTGGAAGACCCTGATGCTGGGTTAGACTGAAGGCAAAAGGAGAAGGGGCGACAGAGGATGAGATGGTTGGATAGCAACACCTACTCAATGGACATGAGTTTGAACAAACTTGTGGAGATAGTGAAGGACAGGGGAACCTGGCGTGCTGCAGTCTATGGGATCTCAAAGAGTCAGACATGACTTAGTGACTGAACAGCAATGTGTTGTGTGACAGAAACTAACAAACTCTCATAACAAACTCAAAATCTCAAAACAGACTCAGAAAAAGAGATCAGAGAGCTGGGGTTGTGGGAAGGAATGATTGGATGAAAGTGATCACAAAGTACAAACTTCCAGTTATAAGATAAATACTATGGATATAGTGGACAACATGATAAATATAATTAACAGTGCTTTATGTTATATATGAACATCATTTAGAGTAAATCCTAAGAATTCACATCATAAGGGGAAAAAGGTATTTGGTTCAGCTGGCAGCAAAACTTTCAATTTAGCCAGTTTGTCTTTAGCTCCAGATATGTGTGTGAACCTCTAAACAAATCTGTGCCAGAATCTTGTCTATAAATGGAAATAATAATAATGGTATCTTCATAGGGTTTTTGCATGGTTTAAATACTATCCCATATTTGAAGCACTTAGCACAGTGAAGTGACTGGAATATTGTGTATTATGAAGTCCACAAATTTTTGCTATAGATAATAACTTCAAAATATATACTCTCATCAGTGTCTTACATTTTTAGATCCTATAATAAGCCAGTGAAAATAGCATGCATAGTCTGATCCCAACAGATACAAAAATAGATGCCCAGAAGCTGGGCCAGTCCCTACCTCATCACACCCAAGAAATAGGAAAAGATTAAGAGTACCTTTTCCCTAACCTGTTACCTCTGCCT
>SJYV01047460.1:10589-30324 GCA_006410875.1 Neotragus pygmaeus | reverse complement strand
GATTCCCTAGGTCGGGAAGATCTGCTGGAGAAGGGATAGGTTACCCACTCTAGTATTCTTGAGCTTCCCTTGTGGCTCAGCTGGTAAAGAATCTGCCTGCAGGGTGGGAGACCTGAGTTTGATCCCTGGGTTGGGATGATCCCCTGGAGAAGGGAAAGGCTACCCACTCTGGTATTTTGGCCTGGAGAATTCCATGGACTGTAATTTAGTCCATGGGGTCGCAAAGAGTCGGACATGACTGAGCAACTTTGGGCTTCCCTGATAGCTCAGTTGGTAAAAAATCCACTTGCAATGCAGGAGACCCCAGTTTGATTCCTGGGTCAGGAAATTCTGCTGGAGAAGGGATATACTACCCACTCCAGTATTCTTGGGCTTCCCATGTGGCTCAGCTGGTAAAGATGTAGCAGCTCATTCAAGGCTCAGTGATAAAGACTAAAAAGAAATCTCAAATATCAACTGCCTAGAAATTACTGAGTGCTAAACACTTTGCATACATCATTTAAAAAGTATTCATAACCAACCTGATAATGTAGGTGAAATTGTCCCCATTTTACAGATGGAAATTGAGGCTTTGAGAGAAAAGTAACTGGCCCAAGGTCACACTGCTAATTAGGTGATGGTGCCCGCATTTGAACTCAGTAATCATTCTGCTATCCTCTCTCTGAGATTTCAGTCCTAGGTTTGAAATGAAGATAGTGGTACCATTCAGAGAATCAGGTCTGGCAGAAAAGGAGCTCTTTTCAGAAGAGTTTGGTTGACAAAGGCTAAATTTATGTCATGAGCTGGGTCTCTGGGTGATTATGTCTTAGCAGGGAATTAGGAACATGTACTGAGGCTGGGGATTTAGATTTGAAAGCAATATGTAATATATAGAGGGTACTGAGAGAAAAGAAAAGGATTTGGGGGCACATCCTTGAGGAAATGCCTGCATTAGGAGATGTAACGAGAAGAACAGAGTTAGTGAAAGAGACAGAAAAAAAAGCAGTCAGAGACTGGAGATAATTTCAGGTAGAAGTCTGTTTTAGAAGCCAGGGCACAAGTTCCATGGGGTCAGGATGAATATGTTGCAAATTCAGAGGTGGAAGGAGGTAGGGAACAGAGCAAGGCATACTGGATTCTGAAGGTCACTGGTGGTCTTTAAAAGCGGTATCAGCAGGATTCTGTTGGTAGAAAATGAGAGAAGGTATAAAAGTAGAGATAATGAGGATAGATTATTTTTGGAAAAAAAGTGGGGGGGGCGGTGAAGGGATGAAGAGCCTTGAATGGATGTTTCTCAGAGGGTCAGGACTGAGGGCTGGGAGGACTTTGAAAGCAAAAAGAAAGTGTACCTGAAGAGGAGAGAGCAGGGGAACGTACGAGATGAGAAGGTAGATAAAAGAAAGTCATGGGGGTGGCGGGAGGACCGGGTGAGGTCATGGGCTATTGGACTGAGCTCATATATTTCTCCCACAGAGAAAGGAGCAATGGGAGAAAAGAAGACTGGAGAAATATAAAGAGATGTTAGGGGTGGAGAGGAGGTTAATGTAGAAAGCTCTCACATCAAATGGCTTTGACCTCCTTGGTAAAGTAGGGAGGAAGTGATGTGTTTAGATGAATGTGAGTGAGATGGAGGTTTGTGATCTTCCTTTCTGCTGAGTGTAGAGAAGGAAGTGATAACTGTGGACAGGATAAATGATAAAGCCTAACCTTCTGGTGGTCGGTTGGTTGTCTGAGTAGGCATATGATTTGGAGCTGGGACAGAAAGTTGCCAGGTACTGAGCACTATGTCACCCATGGGTGCCCTGATATTGCACAGCCCCATGGAATCATCAGAACTTCTGACTATACGCTGAGATTAGGGGACAGACAATTGATGATAGAAGAATTAAAGGTCAGCTATTCAATCTGTTTTTTTCTGAAAACCCACTGCAGACTGGACCCTCTCTGAAGTAATGAGTTAAAAATTACCTTAAATGGTATATGATTCAGACTTGACAATATTTCAGACAAACTGCCTCAGTTCATTTAAAGTCAAAATTGCATATCTGTGATGAACTGTAAATACAGTCCTCAGTTTGCACAGGGAAGCTTAATTTAAAGGAACTTCTTTGTAATGTGAATATGTAATGAGCAGTGAACATTTTTGGAATGTAAATAATTTCTTTTTTGCTTTTTCATTTACCTGGAGTTATGTATAAGCACCTAAATGATTTTGAAATGGCAGTAGTGGCTATAGGAGTATATTTGTAATAGAGGAACTCTTAATAAAGAATTCCTTTAAAGAATAGTCTTCTTTCATCTCATGATCTGTAGCATAGAGAAAAATGCAGTTACCATTTTGCTGTGAATTTCTGGTGTATTCTACCAATGTGTGGGGAAGAGACTGGATAAACAGAGAACACTGAGAGTGGGAAAAAAACGGATTTGAGAGGAATGCCTCTAATAAAATAATGACAGTAATGAAACAGAAGATGCTACACTGTGAAGTCCATGGGAAGTGCTTGTGAAGGGAATAAATGCTACAGTTCAAATTTTTCTCTAGTCAAGGGGTCAGGGAGCATTTGTTTAATACAGATGGGTTTTGAGGTTGTGAAGGAAGGGAAGATACAGCTCTGTCCCTCCCTCCCTGCAAACAGCAGAGCTGGTATGGCAAAGT
The DNA here is from genome assembly GCA_006410875.1 of Neotragus pygmaeus. NCBI lineage: Eukaryota > Metazoa > Chordata > Mammalia > Artiodactyla > Bovidae > Neotragus > Neotragus pygmaeus. Next base: position 27,689 of record SJYV01047460.1, on the reverse strand, counting down.
GCTGAAACGGATTTTCAAGTTTCTTGTTTACAAGCAGATTATTTTGAGTCTCTCAGAACCCCTTCCTAGACCCACCTTAAAAAAAAAAATCTCTGGGTCTGAGATCCTGTGAACTCAAGTGTGTCTCCAGAATTATGGGATATATGAAAATGCATGACTTGCCTGTCAGAGGGTAACAGCCCAAAGGACAGCATGACTGGGGGGCTGAAAAAAGGCCCACAAAAGTAGAATGTGTGTTAGGGATGACGGTGAGTGAGATAATCTAATGGAATGATTTTAGGCAAATTTATTCCAGAAAAATTTATTTATTCTGGGCTTCTCTAGTGGCTCAGCTGGTAAAGAATCTGCCTGTAATGCAGGGGACCTGGCTTTGATCCCTGGGTTGGGAAGATTCCCTTAGAGAAGAGCATGGAAATTGACTCTTGCCCAGAGGAGCCTGTTGGATTACAGTCCATAGGGTCACACAGAGTCAGACTTGACTGCAACGACTTAGCCTGCATGCATTCTGGGAAGAAAAGGTATAATATTGAGTTGACCAAAAAGTTCGTTTGGGTTTTTCTGTGACATCTTACAGAAAAACCCAAATGAACTTTTTAACTAACCCACGATGTTGATTAAACTTTCCATGCTCTTAATTGACATATGCTAAGGAAAAGAACTTTTATTGTACCTGGTTTCTTCCTGTTAGGAATAGATTATATATTCCAAGATCAGGGGGTCTGTGGAGCCTCTCCTTGAGTTCTTTTAATGTTCTGCTTGGATTAGGTTCAGGATCTGTCTCCTAGAGAGCACGCTTTCCAAGAGGTTGAAGAACCCCACGACCTTTCCGACACTTTCTTGCTTCTTTAGCTCTAGACTACTAGAGTGAGAGTGTAATTGTCCCTTTGCCTCTCTGTCCATGGAGGTTCACTTAATGCTTTGGGCTGTCTTAGTCATGTTTTGCTGTGTAAAAAGCATCCTCCACATTGTGGCTTCATGTAACAGACATGTATTCACAGTGTCTATGGGGCAGGAATCTAGACACAATTTACCTGGGTCAGGGACTCTTTTAAGAATATATATTGGCTTCCCTGATGGCTCAGTGTAAAGAACTCTCCTGTCAATGCAGGAGATGCAGGTTTGATCCCTGGGTCAGGAAGATCCTCTGGAGAAGGAAATGGCAACCCACTCCAGTATTCTTGCCTGGAGAATTCCATGGACAGAGAAGCCTGTTGGGCCACAGTCCATAGGCTCACGAAGCTTCAGACACAACTGAGTGAATGAACACATAGGTGAGCCAGATTAACTTTTAAAAGAATGTGGATTCATGGCTGAGCCCTACAGAACTGTCACATTGCACTCCTCACTCTGCCCATTTCCCTCCTCCAGGGGTGGCCGGTGAACCTCATCACGGCAGATCGTGTGTCTCCACTGCATGAAGCCTGTCTTGGAGGTCATCCCTCCTGTGCAAGCATATTACTGAGGCATGGAGCTCAGGTAAGTACAACTCAAACCACATCTTCGACGCCACTACTGAAAAATGACTATTTCTATCCCTTCTAAATACTTTGCAGCATTTTTTATTAGCCTGATTTGAAATATGAAGAGGGTTTTTTTTCCCCCGAAAGTATTATGTCCATCAAGCTTATTTACTTTAGCAGTAGATGAAATACTGCATTTTTAGCTAGAAAGTCATGGTCTGAGCCTATATAATTTTCTTTAGCTGTCACTACTAATAAATAGCTGTTACATTTCTGCCTTCATTCCTGTGGCTAGAAGGTAGTGACATATTGTAGAAGACATACAACATTTGGCTTCATAAGACCTGAATAATGGTCCCAGACCATCTCTACCATTTAATAACATTGAAAATTTGGACAGGCTACTTAGCCTGTGAGCTTTAGAATATATATATGAAAAATAATGGGGGAAATAGCAAAAACGTTACGTAGCATATTTTGTGGAATTGGGAGGATTGAGAGGGATAAGGCATGTGGTTATTTGGAGAATGGGAATCAGGGTGACATAATGAAATTACAGAGAAGGAAGTTACACAGTCATTGAATTTGAAAGTAGGGACCAGTACTTCTTCCATTAACTAAGTCCCCTCTTGCTCAAAAGTGATGGGAAAATCTGATCAGAAGATTCTTTATAGATTGCTCATCTTTTCTCAACCAGTTTGTACTGAGCATTTATTATGTGTCTTAACTCTAAATAAAGATTTTCAGGAACTTCTAAACTAAATGAGGAGACAACCGGATAAACAGGTAAATGGCTGAATGTGACACTAGATGCTTCAACATATAAACCCTGAACTCTCAGTAGCCTCATAGAACGAAAGTTCATTTCTTGTTCAACTCAGAGTCCTGTGTGGGTGTTGCCGGTTGGGTGGCTGTTTTCCAAGGACACAGGCTCCTTTCATCCTTTTGCTCCTCTGCCTTCAACAAGTGGCTCCCACGTGTGCTCTGTTCCAGATGGCTGGAAGAGGAAAAGACATGGAGGATTGTGAATGGAGACTTTTAAAAGGCCAGTCTTGGCAGTGACATATGTCACTTTTACTCACAGCCCATTGGCCAGAGTTCAGGCCGTGTCTAACTGCCAGGAAGGTGGGAAAGTGTGTGGCTGTACGCCCAGGAGAGAGGGAATGAGTTTGGTGAATGCATAATATCTCAGCCACAGCAGGCAATTACAATACACTGTTTTTACCCATCAGTTTCTGCTGTGTAACAAACTACCTGACTTCATGACTTCAGACAGTAGCCATTTCTTATGTCCCAGTTCCTTGTGTTGTCTGGACAGCTCTTCTGGTCTGGCCTGCTTTGGCTAGCCTCAGCTGGGCTCACGGAGGCCTTTGGGGTTAGCCAATAGGTGGGCTGCAGCAGACTGCTTCATGGTGACCGTGGCTGGGGCCGCTGGGAGGTCTGGGGAGAAATAAAATCTCCCTGTGGTCTCTCATCCTTTAGCAGGCGGCCTGGACCTGTTCACATGGTCGCAGGGATTCCGAGAGCAGTAAAAAGGGTGAGCTCTCTGCTTGCATCACACTTGTTAACTGTCCCATTGACCAAAAAGTGATTCATGTGGGCAAGCCCAGATTCCAGGATTGAAAAAACAGTCTCTGGTGATGAAAGGAGTCGCAGAGCCACATTACAAAGGAATGTGCATCCTGGGCACAGAGTCTGTGGCCATTTTTTGCTACCACATGCAACAAGATATAATAAGTATTAATAGTAAGAGGATTGTTGGGAACATGTACAAATGTTCCTAACCTGTTTATTTCTGATGGAGAGAGGGAGTGAAAACATGCTTCCTGCAGGAAGTGATATCACAGTTGAAATCTATAAGACCTGTTGGAGTCACTCAGCTCATTGGTGGGTTGGGGAAAATGATGAACTTCCTACCCACTGGGGAAAAGAAACACAAAAGCCTCGAAGTGAAAGTGGGGGCATTTTGTGTGATTTCAAATCATCCCTTATAGCAGCAGGGTAGAGCAGGGGACAGGGGTCAGAACAAAACAAGCTTGCTGTCTATGCCAGGAAATTGGACTTTGTCCTGAGGGCAGCCGAGAGCCATGATAAGTATATCCTCAGGTTTATATTTTGGTTAAGAAAACTTACTCCGAACTTGGGAACAGAGCCAGGACTAAGCAGAGGCAAAGAGGAGCCTGAGGGTGCAAACGTGAGAGATCCTGGAAGTGAGTGTCTCCTTCAGATTTGCACCTGGGGCATCTGAAATTAAAACAAAATAATATATTCACAATTTTAAGAGGTTACTCTAACTGCTGTGCGGAAATTGGATTGGTGTGGGGTGGGTCTAGGATAGAGTGTTTAAAATAAGGTGATTAGTTTGTGACCTGTTCAACTTATCCTAATTAGTGTCCAAGTTCATGTTCCTGGGGGAGGGCATGGAGGAGACAAAATATTCAGAAACATTCTCGGGGCCTGACATCCCATACTTCATTCGGTTTTTCACAACAGCTTTGTGGCAATTGTTCTTTTTTGTCTCCATCTTGTAGCTGTGGAATTGAAGGCTCTGATAAGTGAAAAAACAGCTTGAAAATGGTGGAGCTTATCTTAGAATCCAGGGTACTTCATTGCCTGCATTGCCTTCATTGCCTGCATTGCCTTCATTGTACTTCATCCTGGAGTTTTTCCTTACAGGTGAATGGTGTCACTGTAGACTGGCACACTCCCTTGTTTAATGCTTGTGTCAGCGGCAGCCTTGAGTGTGTGAATTTGCTTCTGCAATATGGAGCCAGTCCCCACCCGGTGAATGACCTTGCGTCGCCCATCCACGAAGCTGCTAAGAGAGGTAAATCTGTTGAGAATTGAAGTTGTCCACCCACTCCTTCAAGGGACATCTTATGATTGAAGAGGGAAAAGGAGGTATACAAAGCACTTGTTCTCTATGTGGGATCCTGGGATCCACACAGAACTACAATGGCATAACAAGATAAATGCAAAGGAGCAGTGTTTCATTATGACATTCTAGACCAAGAAGAATGATTCTGCTTTCACCCAGCCTAGTTGGCCACACAGGGCCCCCACTCATGTTGGATTTGGCCCCATCTCCTAAGCCTCTCCAGTGCCCACCACTCCTATGGGATGTGAGCGTCCCTCCCAGGGCCTGCTTTTGGTGAGGTTGTACGTCTCCTTCCCTGTTCTGGGGCCCCCTGTGCTGTCTCCTTCAGCTCTACCTTGTCCCTCTTCCATACCTCTTCCCAACTCTCACTTCGATTTCTGAACTCAGATTACAAAGCCACAAACAACTAAAAAAGGTGGATGGTTGGTGGTTGCCTACCGTAGCTAATAAACTCACGTGGAGTTCCACCCAGAGCTCCAGGTGGCATCTTATGGAACACCCTGTTAACTAGTGACGGTGTTGAAGATCATTTGCTATTCTAAGTAAAGAACATAGCTTTTGGTCCCTAGTTAAGTCATTGGAAATTTTCAACACACAGAATATGGGCAAGGTGGTGTTTACCTAGCTGTGAGAATTAGTGCTCTAACTGTTTTCTCCCACTTGGGGCTGCAGGCCACGTGAAGTGCATCGAGTCTCTTGCGGCTCACGGGGGCAACATTGATCAAAACATCTGCCACCTGGGCACACCATTATACATGGCTTGTGAAAACCTGCAGGTGGCCTGTGCCAAGAAACTTCTGGAGTCAGGTAAAACCAAAAGCACAACAGAACAAGGAGAATAAATGAAAAGTACATTCAAGGTATTTGAAAGCTCTTTCTGTTGTAGCAGAGGAAAAAGTGTGGGCAATGGAGTTGGACAAGATCAGAGTTCATCTTGACTGTGTTCCCCTGGGGAATTATTTGAAACTGTTTCAATTTGAGTTCTCTTACTTGTAATAAGAATCACGCTGAGGATGATGTCCCTCCTCCCAGGAAGGTCCTCAGTGATTATTAGTTTCTCCTCCCTTTCCCATGCCTCCCTTCCTCTGGCCATTGATACTACTAGTCCCAGCACAACTCCCACAGCTGCTGGGTTAGGGCTGGCCTTTGAATTTTAGGCCACCTTTGTTCTCTTTGATTTGGAAATAAACTTCCCTCAGTTTTAGTCCATTGTAGGTGTATTTTTGAAAAGGCCCAAGTCCCACCGTTCTTTTTCGCCTTCCTGCTGTTGTCCAACCCCTTCAACACTTGGAATGCCCCCTTTTCACTTTTTAAGTTATTTGAGTCTTGGTTATCTTTAAAAATCAGATAATCTTTCCCTCTGCTGAAGGTTTATTGTTCTCATTGCCTTCTACTCAATTGGCAGCCATTACCACGAACCAGGAGGAGGTTGGTTTTCTCTCTCTCTTCTCTCATCTTAGATGGATTTTAAGCTCCTAGTCAGGAAAGGGTCAGTTTGGCATCCCTCCAAAAGCTAAGAACAATACAAGAACAATTCAGTTAACATTTGTTGACTGGATGTAGATTCCCATTTTTCTAGAGAGACAGCAGCTCAGGCAAAGCTGTATGTCCCCACACGTCCCAGTGGGAGCCAGTGTCTAGGCTGGGCTAAGGCTCTGTTGAGAGTGTAGGGATAGAATTGGGTGGGGATGGTCCTAGGAATCCCCTTGACCCCCGAAGAGGATGACTTGGCCACCTGCCCTGTGATCTTAGGATTGGCCACCCTAGTCTAGGCAATGTCATCATGATTGGTTGCTCTTCACAGACCAGTTCACATGGTCTCAAGTCTCCAGTTTAAACTTCATTGGAGTTTCTGGGCGTGTGAGTATGGCAAATTGCCATAGATGAGATTTTGCCATCTAGCGTCACTTCTGGTCTGTGCCGGCTAATATTTGGGCTCTAGTAATAATGAATGTGCAGCTTTCACACTGCCAGTGTTTTTTCCTAAATCTATCACAGCTATGTATGATGCTCAAAGGTGAGGTTTTTCAACCTCATCTACCATATGGCTCATGTCATACCTTTAGTCATATTGTCAAGTGGCCTTTTCCCCATATTATTAAATGGAATCAAGTCATGTCCTGATGACTTGGAGAACTCCGTGCCCACTGTGGAGGCACAGCACTTTTAGAAGGGGGTGCCTGCACTCTGCTCTTTGACTGACTCTGTTGTTCTCCGGACTGTTTAGGAGTGAATGTGAACCAGGGCCGGGGGCTGGACTCCCCTCTGCATGCAGTGGCCAGGGCATCAAGTGGGGAGCTGGCCAGCCTGCTCCTGGACTTTGGAGCAGACACGCAGGCCAGGAATGCTGAAGGCAAACGACCCTTGGAACTGGTGCCTCCAGAGAGCCCCCTGAGGCAGCTCTTGGAAAGAGAAGGTGCTTCTCCTTTACCTGAATCTAAGCCTTAATTTGTAGAGACTCCCATGGGCTCTAGCAGGAGGCAGGTACTTAACCAAGTTCTGACTTTGCATCCTATTAAACAGATCATGCCCCCCCTTCCCCAAATGTGGGGAGCTGAGATAATTTAGTATGCAAGGTACAGTACTGGCTGCATAATAAACAACCATCCTGCCGTTTGACATGTTGGAGAGAGTCTGGTTTGGATGATCTAACATTCAGGGGTATGCCAGCTCTCAAAGAATTAAGATATTGTTTTTAAATGTTAAAAATTAAGACATGCTTAATTTTTAAAAACTTATGTTATTGAAATATATTTGATTTACAGTGTTTATTTCTGCTGCACTGCAAAGTGACTCAGTTATACATATATGTTTGTTCCTTTTCATATTGTTTTCCCTTATGATTTATCACAGGATACTGAGTGTAGTTCCTTGTGCTGTACAGTAGGACCTTGTTGTTTATCCATCCTATATATAATAGTTAGCATCTGCTAACCCTAAACTCCCAATCCAGCCCTCTCCCAACCTCCTTCCCCTTGACAAACATAAGTCTGTTCTCTATGTCTGTGAGTCTGTTTCTGTTTTGCAGTTAAGTTCATTTGTGTCTTATTTTAGATTCCACGTATAAGTGATGTCATATGGTATCTGTAAGCCATGCTTTAGAGTGACGTGGCAGAAGCCTCTTTGAGGTAATACAAGTCCCAGTATGTCCTAATGCGAATTACTGGGCATTAGGTTTCTGGGATAGTGGGTAGGAATGCAACTCATGGAGCATTACACAGTATCGCTTTCATGATCCATGGCAATCTGAAGACACTTACTGTTATAACTAAATCAACACTGAGCCCATACACCTTCATAAATAAAAACTGACACTTCTGACCCAAACAACTAAACACTGGGGTTGAGCAGTGTACAAGGATGTGGAAGCACTTCCCTGAGTTGGGGGTTGGCTGGGAGTGAGGAGCAGAGACCCTTCAGATTGCATTCTTTGTGTGTGTGTGGATACAAATTTTATTATTTAGTTTTCACTTTATTTTTGAAGTTAATTTTTATTGGGGTATAGTTGCTAAAAATGTTGTGTTAGAGTCTTAATTGTCCCGGGAGGTGAAGAGCAACCAGCGGAGGACCTATTTACCTGACTAGAGTATAGACTTCATTCAGTCTTAGAGGTTGTGGAAGTTTGAAGCAGTCTTCCCAACCAGGAGGATTCTGATGTTATGTCATCTGGTTATTTTCTCCCCACATGCTGAGAATTAGGGTTCTGGGCAGAATTGTAAAGTGGCTCCTGAATCCTTCCTCCTACACCCATCACCCCAGGGTACTTGGGGGTCATAGCCTGCCTTGGGCCCCCTCAACGCAAACAAGGAACAAACCAATAGAAAACACTTATGTGAAGCAGTGGGGTAACCCCCGGGCAGTTGTGCCCATGTTTTAATGATTTCTTGGATTTTAAAATTATATCTAGACAGGGCAGATTTCTACAGCAGGCACAGATGGCACAGTGTGTGGGGCCCACTGTTTTTTTAGGGTTCCACAGAAACGTTTTAATTTCTTTTAAAATCAAAAGGAAAAAAATGACTGTAACTCAACCTGGATTATATTCATCTTTATACGGACACAGTTGTAAAATTACCAGCTGTAAAATATCTTTTTTTTCAATTGAGAAAGAGATCCACAAAGGCATAAGTGCCTCAGGCCCCCCTAAAGTGATTAAATCATATATGTAGACACACACACATTTGAAAGAAGTTCAAGAATATGACCACCCCCTCTCTTGCCAAAGCAGCTAAACCAGTGTTTATTTCTGACACACAACAACTAATAGAGACTCTCTCACCCCAGCACCACAGTAGCCACTTTGAATGCACTTTGGTCTTAAAGCATCATGAGTGTTGATGCAGGAAAAAAAAGAACTGGAGCCCCAGATTAATATGCCCATCAATAAATATAGAATTAGCTGATTCCATTATGGAATAAAGCAACGCCCCCTGAATATTTGCAGGTGCCAACAAGTGGCTACAAAGCACTAGTGAACTTTCAGCTCTATTTATATGGAATGAAGGCTCTAGTTATATAGTATCCCACTTGTAAATAGCAGATATTCAATTTCCATCGGTAGTTACACTGAGTTTCCTCCAACGGCCTGCTTTGCCTAAGTCTCTATCAGGCTTACTCTGATGTCTTGCTCTCTGTACTCGTTTATCAGTACCTCCTGTACTTGTCCCTGACATTGTATCTAGCACATGTGATTAGTCATGTCCTTCAACGTGCTTTAGTGGGATGAGGTTAAGTTCAGCTTCCCCACACTATGCTTTTTGCAGTTTGTTAATAATTTCTTTGAGTACACCGGGAAATCCTTCATTAATATATGCCTCGAGTACACTGAACAGTTTGGAAGGTGCCCTAAATTCCAACAGGGACCTTCTGCATGCGTGGTGAGGGCCTCATTGAAAATATTTCCTTTCTTTCTTTCCTTGTATATGTGCCTAGTTCTACCTCTCCCTGTTTTCCATCAACCCTGTTTATCCTGCAGCTTGCAGTGATGCTCTAGGAAATTGAAGTCTAATCCAGCCTTTGTACCCTGCCCGACACACTGAATTGAATCTTGGAGACAGAGTTTTGGCTCAAGTAGGAAAGAACAGTTTTATTGCTTTGTGAGGCAAAGGGGGCCACAGTGGGCTACTGCCCTCAAAACTGTGTTCCCACCTAGAGGGAGTAGTGAGGAGTTTTACGGGAATGGTTCAAAGAGGGCGTGGTCAGCTCGTGGACATTCTTCTGATTGGCTGGTGGTGAGGTAAGTGGAAGTCAGCATCATTAGCCTTCTGGTTCCAACAGCTCTGGGGTCTAGTGCTTATGGGCAGCACTCACTTAACTTCTCCCACCTGGCGGGGGTTTCCATATCTGTAAAACAGCTCAAATGTANCCTCCCAGAATACTGGAAATAAAAGCAAAAATAAACAAATGGGATCTAATTAAAATTAAAAGCTTCTGCACAACAAAGGAAACTATAAGTAAGGTGAAGATGTGTATAAGAGACAGCTGTAAAACAGCTCAAATGTATGTTCTGTGTATCCCTGGGCGGAGGGGAGGGGGCAGGACCCTGCCCAAGGCTGCACTGTTGTTCCTCCTTTGTCTCAGGATCCCCTTCGCTGACTAGCATCCGTTTGAACCTGCTCCTTGGAACTCAGGGAAGGTCTTAGAAGCCTAATGAAGCCTATTTCCTGTAATCAAGAAATGGGGACACAGAAAGGCTTTTGTAAAAGTTCAGGAGCCCCACAGGGTCCTGCTTGGTATCAAATTCACAGGCCACTGTACCCTTTGAATTAAATTCTCAATCCTGACCACACAATACAATGATCTGGGGTGCATGCCTGTACAAAACCCAGATGCTCAGCCCACCTGATGATCGTTGTTGAAGCAACATCTTGGGGGTGGGGCCCAACATCCCCCCAGTTCTGCCAAGTCTGGCGTGAGGGCTACTGCTTATGGGATTCTTTGGCGAAGTCGTGTCCCACTCTGTGCGACCCCNGGAGGCACAGCACTTTTAGAAGGGGGTGCCTGCACTCTGCTCTTTGACTGACTCTGTTGTTCTCCGGACTGTTTAGGAGTGAATGTGAACCAGGGCCGGGGGCTGGACTCCCCTCTGCATGCAGTGGCCAGGGCATCAAGTGGGGAGCTGGCCAGCCTGCTCCTGGACTTTGGAGCAGACACGCAGGCCAGGAATGCTGAAGGCAAACGACCCTTGGAACTGGTGCCTCCAGAGAGCCCCCTGAGGCAGCTCTTGGAAAGAGAAGGTGCTTCTCCTTTACCTGAATCTAAGCCTTAATTTGTAGAGACTCCCATGGGCTCTAGCAGGAGGCAGGTACTTAACCAAGTTCTGACTTTGCATCCTATTAAACAGATCATGCCCCCCCTTCCCCAAATGTGGGGAGCTGAGATAATTTAGTATGCAAGGTACAGTACTGGCTGCATAATAAACAACCATCCTGCCGTTTGACATGTTGGAGAGAGTCTGGTTTGGATGATCTAACATTCAGGGGTATGCCAGCTCTCAAAGAATTAAGATATTGTTTTTAAATGTTAAAAATTAAGACATGCTTAATTTTTAAAAACTTATGTTATTGAAATATATTTGATTTACAGTGTTTATTTCTGCTGCACTGCAAAGTGACTCAGTTATACATATATGTTTGTTCCTTTTCATATTGTTTTCCCTTATGATTTATCACAGGATACTGAGTGTAGTTCCTTGTGCTGTACAGTAGGACCTTGTTGTTTATCCATCCTATATATAATAGTTAGCATCTGCTAACCCTAAACTCCCAATCCAGCCCTCTCCCAACCTCCTTCCCCTTGACAAACATAAGTCTGTTCTCTATGTCTGTGAGTCTGTTTCTGTTTTGCAGTTAAGTTCATTTGTGTCTTATTTTAGATTCCACGTATAAGTGATGTCATATGGTATCTGTAAGCCATGCTTTAGAGTGACGTGGCAGAAGCCTCTTTGAGGTAATACAAGTCCCAGTATGTCCTAATGCGAATTACTGGGCATTAGGTTTCTGGGATAGTGGGTAGGAATGCAACTCATGGAGCATTACACAGTATCGCTTTCATGATCCATGGCAATCTGAAGACACTTACTGTTATAACTAAATCAACACTGAGCCCATACACCTTCATAAATAAAAACTGACACTTCTGACCCAAACAACTAAACACTGGGGTTGAGCAGTGTACAAGGATGTGGAAGCACTTCCCTGAGTTGGGGGTTGGCTGGGAGTGAGGAGCAGAGACCCTTCAGATTGCATTCTTTGTGTGTGTGTGGATACAAATTTTATTATTTAGTTTTCACTTTATTTTTGAAGTTAATTTTTATTGGGGTATAGTTGCTAAAAATGTTGTGTTAGAGTCTTAATTGTCCCGGGAGGTGAAGAGCAACCAGCGGAGGACCTATTTACCTGACTAGAGTATAGACTTCATTCAGTCTTAGAGGTTGTGGAAGTTTGAAGCAGTCTTCCCAACCAGGAGGATTCTGATGTTATGTCATCTGGTTATTTTCTCCCCACATGCTGAGAATTAGGGTTCTGGGCAGAATTGTAAAGTGGCTCCTGAATCCTTCCTCCTACACCCATCACCCCAGGGTACTTGGGGGTCATAGCCTGCCTTGGGCCCCCTCAACGCAAACAAGGAACAAACCAATAGAAAACACTTATGTGAAGCAGTGGGGTAACCCCCGGGCAGTTGTGCCCATGTTTTAATGATTTCTTGGATTTTAAAATTATATCTAGACAGGGCAGATTTCTACAGCAGGCACAGATGGCACAGTGTGTGGGGCCCACTGTTTTTTTAGGGTTCCACAGAAACGTTTTAATTTCTTTTAAAATCAAAAGGAAAAAAATGACTGTAACTCAACCTGGATTATATTCATCTTTATACGGACACAGTTGTAAAATTACCAGCTGTAAAATATCTTTTTTTTCAATTGAGAAAGAGATCCACAAAGGCATAAGTGCCTCAGGCCCCCCTAAAGTGATTAAATCATATATGTAGACACACACACATTTGAAAGAAGTTCAAGAATATGACCACCCCCTCTCTTGCCAAAGCAGCTAAACCAGTGTTTATTTCTGACACACAACAACTAATAGAGACTCTCTCACCCCAGCACCACAGTAGCCACTTTGAATGCACTTTGGTCTTAAAGCATCATGAGTGTTGATGCAGGAAAAAAAAGAACTGGAGCCCCAGATTAATATGCCCATCAATAAATATAGAATTAGCTGATTCCATTATGGAATAAAGCAACGCCCCCTGAATATTTGCAGGTGCCAACAAGTGGCTACAAAGCACTAGTGAACTTTCAGCTCTATTTATATGGAATGAAGGCTCTAGTTATATAGTATCCCACTTGTAAATAGCAGATATTCAATTTCCATCGGTAGTTACACTGAGTTTCCTCCAACGGCCTGCTTTGCCTAAGTCTCTATCAGGCTTACTCTGATGTCTTGCTCTCTGTACTCGTTTATCAGTACCTCCTGTACTTGTCCCTGACATTGTATCTAGCACATGTGATTAGTCATGTCCTTCAACGTGCTTTAGTGGGATGAGGTTAAGTTCAGCTTCCCCACACTATGCTTTTTGCAGTTTGTTAATAATTTCTTTGAGTACACCGGGAAATCCTTCATTAATATATGCCTCGAGTACACTGAACAGTTTGGAAGGTGCCCTAAATTCCAACAGGGACCTTCTGCATGCGTGGTGAGGGCCTCATTGAAAATATTTCCTTTCTTTCTTTCCTTGTATATGTGCCTAGTTCTACCTCTCCCTGTTTTCCATCAACCCTGTTTATCCTGCAGCTTGCAGTGATGCTCTAGGAAATTGAAGTCTAATCCAGCCTTTGTACCCTGCCCGACACACTGAATTGAATCTTGGAGACAGAGTTTTGGCTCAAGTAGGAAAGAACAGTTTTATTGCTTTGTGAGGCAAAGGGGGCCACAGTGGGCTACTGCCCTCAAAACTGTGTTCCCACCTAGAGGGAGTAGTGAGGAGTTTTACGGGAATGGTTCAAAGAGGGCGTGGTCAGCTCGTGGACATTCTTCTGATTGGCTGGTGGTGAGGTAAGTGGAAGTCAGCATCATTAGCCTTCTGGTTCCAACAGCTCTGGGGTCTAGTGCTTATGGGCAGCACTCACTTAACTTCTCCCACCTGGCGGGGGTTTCCATATCTGTAAAACAGCTCAAATGTATGTTCTGTGTATCCCTGGGCGGAGGGGAGGGGGCAGGACCCTGCCCAAGGCTGCACTGTTGTTCCTCCTTTGTCTCAGGATCCCCTTCGCTGACTAGCATCCGTTTGAACCTGCTCCTTGGAACTCAGGGAAGGTCTTAGAAGCCTAATGAAGCCTATTTCCTGTAATCAAGAAATGGGGACACAGAAAGGCTTTTGTAAAAGTTCAGGAGCCCCACAGGGTCCTGCTTGGTATCAAATTCACAGGCCACTGTACCCTTTGAATTAAATTCTCAATCCTGACCACACAATACAATGATCTGGGGTGCATGCCTGTACAAAACCCAGATGCTCAGCCCACCTGATGATCGTTGTTGAAGCAACATCTTGGGGGTGGGGCCCAACATCCCCCCAGTTCTGCCAAGTCTGGCGTGAGGGCTACTGCTTATGGGATTCTTTGGCGAAGTCGTGTCCCACTCTGTGCGACCCCATGGACTGTAGCCAGTCAGGCTCCTCTGTCCATGGGATTCTCCAGGCAAGAATATTGGAGTGGGTTGCCATGTCCTCCTCCAGGGGATCTTCCCAACCCAGGGATCAAACCCAGGTGTCCTGCATTGCAGGTGAATTCTTTACCATCTGAGCCACCAGGGAAGCCCTGAAAGTGAAAGTGTTAGTTGCTTAGTCATGTCCGACTCTTTGTGACCCCATAGACTAGCCCGCCAGGCTCTTCTGTCCATGGAATTCTCCAAAGCAAGAATACTGGAGTGGGTTGCCATTCCCTTCTCCAGGGGATCTTCCCTACCCAGGGATTGAACTCACGTCTCCTGCATTGCAGGCAGATTCTTTCCCATCGTGCCACCAGGGAAGCTCCTCTTTAGGGTATACAGCTTTGCTTTTAAAAATCTTTTTAATAATCAAAAGAGAACTTTGGTTACAATTTAGTGCAGGAGTTGGGGCTGGGAAACAATTTCCCACCCTTTTACCCTATGTTAGGGTTTCTTAAGCTCAGCACTATGTACGTTTTGGGCCAGTTTGGGGCAGTCCTGTCCTGCACAGTGGACATGTTCAGCAGCATCCCTGTCATCCACCCTCTAGATGCTAATAGCTCACCCCTCAAGTTGTGACAAGCAAAAGTTTCTCCAGACAGTACCAAGGGTCCCTAGGGAGCAAAATACACCCCTCCCACCCCCTGCCCTGTTGAGAATTGCTATCTTAAGATGTAAACTCTTGGCTGGATCTGTGCAAAGTTTGTACTAGTTCATTTTCCATTATGAGCTGAAGCACTGGGATGGCTCTAAATGCAGAATATAAAAACAAACATGAGTTCAGATCACACTTAGGTTTCACAGATAGCTCCTTATATTTGAATATCTTAAAATTGCTAAATTATAAAATTAGAGTATTTGCATCCAGAAATATGGACTTTTTTTTTAAGGTAAAGACAAGTTTTCCTGTCATTGCTGGGGATTTCATAGCTTTGTAATTTCAAAATTAGCTTCCATAAGCCTCCATTGGTGAGACCGAGCTTTAAATTTCTTTAAGTCAAAACCGAATAGCCTGATTTCAGCTAGATACCAGAAAAGAGAGACCATGGCCTTAAAATACCTCTTATTAAACCCAGAGCATGGTCTTAAGCAGTACCATATTATTTCTTGATAATAGTGTTAAATCCTTTACGCTTTTAGTGAAGGAAAGGAAAAGTCTTGGATCAATGAAACCCATGTGTGACTTGTCTTATCATCTTTCTCCAGGGCCCTCTTCTTTGATGCAGTTATGCCGCCTTAGAATTCGGAAGTGCTTTGGGATCCAGCAGCATCATAAGATCTCTGAACTCAACCTCCCTGAGGAGCTGAAACGGTTTCTCCTCCACAATTAAAATGTGTCAAGGGAATGGCCACACAGACAATAGACAAATGTTATTGAGTGTTGAGACCACTGGGATTTTCAAGTTAAGTCAGGTTTATAGAGTTCAGCTAAGTTTTTGCTTTTTTCAGTGAGATTTTTATCTGTAGCTTTGTACTAGGTTCTTTTGTGCTGTTGGTTGGAAGGTATGAAAAATTTTCTCCCCTGCCTGGAAGAGGGTGGCTAAGATATCCATGGTGTTGAATATCTTACCTTGCCAAGCACTGAGCTGTAAACCCTTTATGCTTTGTCTGATTTAGTCCCCAGAGCAACCCCACCAGGTAGGCACGGTTCCTCCCCTCTTCCCTAAGACTTGGGGAGGTCAGTTTGTTTAGTTACCCACAGTGAGGCTAGGCAGCCAGATTCAAGTGTAGGTTTTCTGATGCTAACCTGGGGACCTGTGAGGGAGGCAGAATTTTCCAATATCGCTATCCTGGCTCTGTCTCCACTTCGTGGGGAAAAAAGATTAAAAGAAGTGTGACATTTCTGTGACTACGTCTGTCTTTATTTACTTGTTTTTTTTTAAACCTTCTTTGTTCTTATTACAAGACCACTACTGCTTTAGTACAGGATAGTGGGCAGTTCTTTTTCTCAACCAAAATGTTCTATCCGTATCAGGCATATTCTAGAACTGTGCTGTTCAGTGCTGTGGCTACTAGGCCACTGGTTCTCAACCAGGAGTGATTTTGCCTCTTAGAGAGGGTATTTGGCAACATCCAGGGGGAGGGTACTCGTGGCCAGTGGCTAGAGGCTAGGACTGTTGCTAAACATCGTACAGTGTACAACACAGTCACCACAGCAAAGAATGATCAAGCCCCAAATGTCAGTAGTGCCAAGGTTGAGAAACCCTACACTCGCCATATGGGAGTTTTGAAAAATGCAAATTCGTTAAAATTAGATACAGTTTAAAATCCAGTTCTTCAGCATCATTAGCCTCATTTTAGATGTTTAATAACCTCAAGTGGCTAGTGACTACTGTATTGGACAGCACAGACATGTATAGATCATCACAGAAAGTTCTATTGCTCCATTGTTGCAGAAATTCCTATTGGACAGCACTCTTCAGATGCTCAACAAATGGATTTTAACTGCCTCTCAGTTTCTGATTTATATGAGACCTGTGATATAATTTAGCAATGATGGCTGTAGTTTGTCTTCTGTCCGAGACATGAATTTGGAGCTCCATTGGATCAATAGAAAATAAGAAAATATTGTACCCACTTAAGGCAAATCCTTACCTGTAAGATGACATATGGCCTAGATGATCTCTAAAGGTATTTCCTAAGTAATCTTCTGTGATTCTAAACTCAATTTGGTATGTGAAAAAACAAAACAACTCTACACTATTCTAAAATACCCAACTACACACACAAAAATAAACTCAAAATGGATTAAAGACCTAAATGTAAGACCAGAAACTATAAAACTTCTAGAGGAGAACATAGGCAAAACACTCTCTGACATAAATCACAGTAGGATCCTCTATGATCCACCTCCCAGAATACTGGAAATAAAAACAAAAATAAACAAATGGGATCTAA
This sequence comes from Neotragus pygmaeus, assembly GCA_006410875.1. Lineage (NCBI taxonomy): Eukaryota > Metazoa > Chordata > Mammalia > Artiodactyla > Bovidae > Neotragus > Neotragus pygmaeus. Next base: position 10,746 of record SJYV01047460.1, on the reverse strand, counting down.
TTAAAATTAAAAGCTTCTGCACAACAAAGGAAACTATAAGTAAGGTGAAAAGACAGCCTTCTGAATGGGAGAAAACAATAGCAAATGAAGCAACTGACAAACAACTAATCTCAAAAATATACAAGCAACTTATACAGCTCAACTCCAGAAAAATAAA
>SJYV01047457.1:0-11793 GCA_006410875.1 Neotragus pygmaeus | reverse complement strand
GCCAAAGCTGGATCCCTTGTGCCTGGGTGACCGCCACGGCCACAAAGACTGGATCTTCGCCATCGCCTGGATGAGCGACACGGTGGTGGTGAGTGGCTCCCGCGACGGCACCTTGGGCGTCTGGAAGATAGACCCCGATGTATTCCAGAGCAGTGTAGCCGGGCACAGTGATGCAGGGCTCCCCATGTATGCCCACATCCATCCCGCGGAAGTGGAGGATGTCCCCAGGGTCAGCACCACCCCAAGTAACTGCAGGGTGCGGGCCGTGGCCTTCAGCGCCGAGAGGCAGGAGCTGGGAGCCGTGACCATGGATGGCTACTTCCACCTGTGGAAAGCCCGGAGCACCCTGTCCAGGCTGCTGTCCATCAGGCTGCCCTACTGCCGAGAGAACGTGTGCCTGACCTACTGCGATGAGTTGTCCCTGTACGCGGTGGGCTCCCAGTCCCATGTTTCTTTCCTGGATCTGCGCGAGGGTCACCAGAGTGTACGGCACATGTGCTCCCGCGAGGGCGGCACGGGTGTGCGCTCCCTGAGCTTCTGTGAGCACATCATCACTGTGGGCACCGGCCACGGCTGTCTGCTCTTCTATGACATCCGTGCGCAGAAGTTCCTGGAGGAGAAGGTCTCGGACAGCCAGCACTCCTCTCCGCGGCCCACAGGGAGGAGGTTCAGGCTGATTTGTGGCAGAGGCTGGCTCAACCAAGATGACCTGCAGATGAACTACTTCGGTGCCTTCGGCGACTTGCCCAATGCGCTGTACACCCACTGCTACAACTGGCCAGAGATGAAGCTATTCGTCGCTGGTGGCCCTCTTCCTTCAAGCCTCCGTGGGAACTATGCAGGCCTCTGGAGCTAAGGATGGCCGCCCTGTCCTCAAAGTGCCCAGATTTACCTTCCAGTCCTCTCCCACTTTTTTCCTTTGCTCGGTTTGTGCTTTTGAGACTGTTTGGCTTTTATCTTTCAGATGAAAAACATCCAGCTTACCTCTGCTTAGGGTTTTAGGCAAAGAGAGATGGCGACCTAGAGAGTGAGTTACCCTTCAATCAGCAAAATTTGACTTTAACACTTTTATACACCTGTCCAATAGTGTCATTTTGAATTATACAAAAAAAATTTTGACTAATTCTTAGTTCTGTTCACTGTTTGAGTCATTTACGTATTCACTCACTTTGATGCCTTGGTTGTACAATTCTGTATGTTCTCTTTTTCTGTTATCAGTATTATGATAATATTGTTTTGGTCATTTTTCATGGCAGATAGATGGTATATTGAGAGTATTTTTTTAAAGAGTTTGTACATGTGTTCTAGAAAGCTGGCTGTAGTATTATAGTGTTGTTCCAGTGGGAAGGTACATGCCAGTTTCTAGATTACCAGGTTTTGGAAGCATTCCATTTGCAAATTGTAATCTTTATGTTTGTAGTTTGTAAGTTGTTGGTGCTAAACATGCTGTTTAAAAACTTCATTCATGTTGAAAACAAGGTTGTCATACAATCTTGGGTTTTTTGGTACCAAAATCTCAATTGGTCAGAACACTTTAGGAATGTAAGGGTTCTGCTGATTGACTGTTCAGAATTAACCTAAAAACTTATTTTCTCTTTTAAGCTTTCCTAACCTGTTGTTAAATAGATAACGGAATGTATATTTTTTCACTTCTTGCCTTAGTAGTATTAACACTTGTGAATATATTTGAATGTTTGTTGTTTAAGGTATTTGCACAGAGTTTCAGTGCCATCATTTAAAACGGATTCAATGTATAAAAATGTCGAATGTATCACGGACTGTGTAGAATGTATACTGATCCTGATCCAGGGTATAGAACTGAATATTTTTTATTTCACTGGTTTCAATACCAAATACTATACTTGAACATGCTTTAAAATTTCTAATTCTGCTTAACAAAGTCATAGGAAAACCACAAAGAAGGAAAATGAACCCAGTCTCTACTTCTGAAAAAGGTTGTTAGTTTGTAAAGTTAAATTTGTTAAGATTTTATTTTGTCAACTTCAAAGATTCTTATCTAAAGTAGAATAAACAGATTATTAAAAAGTTATTGTGATGTTATGACTCTCAATATAGTAATAAGTGATTATCAAGGATACAGGATGTTTATTTTAAGAAGATGGGCCAGAAAGTAAAAGTAAATGCCATTAGGTTGAAGAAAAGTACTTTGGAGCATAGACAAATACAAAACATGGTTTGTTATGAAAACAGATTGTACTTGTCCATATGTGAGAATACTGAAAGTGAGAAGAGACTGGTCCTTCCTCACAACTGGCCAGGTTGTGCGGATCTTGCATTAGTGTGTGGCATGTCTGTTTTTCCTTAAATGTTTCAGCACTCAGATGTTGCCTTGGTGTCCGTTACATGCTGTTCAATTGAAAATCTGAACCAATTGAGTAATATAATGAGTGATTCTAAAAGTAAGTTAAGAAATACAGTGGGGAAAGGCAGTTTTTGTTTACAGAGACTATGTTAACAGGGTTGTATAGTTGTTATACTGGAGGAGGAAATGGCAACCCACTCCAGTACGCTTGCCTGGAAAATTCCATGGATGGAGGAGCCTGGTAGGCTACAGTCCATGGGGTCACAAAGAGTTGAACACGACTGAATGACTTCACCTTCTTTCTTTCTATAGTTCCTTTCAGAGAAGGAAATGGCAACCTATTCCAGTGTTCTTGCCTGGAGAATCCCATGGACAGAGGGTCCTTGTGGGCTACAGTCTATGGGGTTGCAAAGAGTTGGACACGACTAAACAACTAACACACACATAGTTGTTATATGAGCTTCCCAGGTGACACTAGTGGTGAAGAACTAGCTTGCCATTGCAGGAGGTGTAAGAGACGTGGGTTTGATCCCTGGGTTGGGAAGATCCCCTGGAGAAGGAAATGGCAACCCACTCCAGTATTGTTGCCTGAAGAATCCCATGGGCAGAGAGGAGCCTGGAAAGCTACATTCCATGGGGTTGCAAACAAGCAAATCAGCATAGTTGTTATATAGCAATAAAATGTATTTGTATCCATTTATGTGTCTCCAACTCAGCTGTAAATGTCTTAAGAGCAGAGAATATAACTGTCATTTTTATATTCTCAAATTACCCCACTAATACCTAGTAAAATCATAGGCAATTGGTAAATATTTACTGAATGAATGTACTTGCCTCTAGGAACCTAAAATTCAATGCATAAATACATAAAATTTTGACTGTTAAATAGTATGGAATCCTGTTGTATTTTCCTGTCTTTTTAACATAAGTGAAAGTCACTCCATCGTGTCTGACTCTGTTACCCCATGGAGTATACAGTCTGTGGAATTCTCCAGGCCAGAATACTGGAGTGGGTAGATGTTCCCTTCTGCAGGGGATTTTCACAACCCAGGAATCGAACCAGGGTCTCCTGCATGGCAGGCGGATTCTTTACCAGCTGAGCTACCAGAGAAGTTTCCCCCTCCCCTGCCTTTTCTTTTTTTCTTTTACCATAACATTTACTCTAATTCATTTCTGTTGAGACCATGGTGCTTACCCTTTCATAACCTTTCCATATGTGATACCAGAAGATAAAGCAAAATGTACACATTTTAGATGCTATTGGAATTTAATATTTTCACCTGCAGATACTTATATTTGAAGATTTCTTTAAAATACTTTGCTTTTTACAAAATTAAATTTTGAAAGATCTTTTTTTGTAGGCAGTTTCTGTTTTTCCTTTATGTGTGTATATTTACTAAAAACTTCTTTAGATATTACCAAAAAACTTCACCTAAATATTCACTGCCTGTCTTCTTGTAGGTTATAGGGTATTGTTATGGTTCTTCATCATTGTTTGGGGACATTGGGTGAACATTTTCAGAGGAAATGACACTTTGTATGTGAGGTGATATTTTAAACAAATAGAAGGAACATCTCCCAATTTTTTCCTCTTGCTTAGCCCTTAACTTCATCACTGACTCACTCAGTGTTCTCATGATTTAGGGTGCTTTCTCCTTCATGTCAGATCACATGGCTAGCCCTTAAAAAACTAGATAGCCTAACTCTGTATTTATATTAGTAGAAGTTTAATTATTTTAAATATTTTCTAGTTCTGGGTAAATGTGATTTACAGGAGTACAATCAGCTGTGTAACCTGTAACGGTGAAATAGTTAAAAAAGTAACCTTGCCAGCAGTTCGAGAAACACATACATACAGTTCACTTAGAACAATGGAGTACATGGCTGTAAGTGCAAATTACTGTTAGTGATAGTAAGTACCTATCACTGTTGCCTAGAAAACATTAGTTAACTTATAACAATGCATAAAAAAGGTTATTTCCATTTATCCCTAACTACATATTCCTCCCCAAGCTTGTTGCCGACTCCAAAATATGTGTTCCTCCCCTTTGCTCTCTAGATGAGATAATTTCTAAATTTTCTTCAAAAAGGAGAGAGAATTTACTAATCAAGGATATCCACTGAAATAAATTGAGATGACTACTCTGGAAAAAAATCATCTGTTAAATACACTGTAGCTTAAATGATAAACAAAATTCAGTTCTCTGGAGTTTGATTTTTTTAATCTGATTGTACTGCGTGTTGAACAAGTTGTCAAAATTTTCCATTAATTGCCAATTTAGAGTCGTATTAGAAAGCAATTCACAAAGCCCCCTGGCCCCCTGGATGTTTTACTGACAGCTTCCTAATCTCTGCTTGGGTAACCCAACTATATTAAACATGTCACTATATGAGCTGCTCAGGGATGCAGTTCAGAGAGAACAACATGTACTTAAATGAAAGCTGTTGCTGCTGCTGCTAAGTCGCTTCAGTCCTGTCCTACTCTGTGTGACCCCATAGATGGCAGCCCACCAGGTTCTTCCATCCCTGGGATTCTAGCAAGAACACTGGAGTGGGTTGCCATTTCCTTCTCCAATGCATGCATGCATGCTAAGTCACTTCAGTTGTGTCTGACTCTATGCGACCCTATGGACAGCAGCCCACCAGGCTCCTCTGTCCACAGGATTCTCTAGGCAAGAATGCTGGAGTGGATTGCCATTTCCTTCTCCAATTGAGTGAAAGAAAGCCTGCAGGGTCCATAGGTGTTTAAGGGATGCTATTTTAAGAGCTGCTGAAAAGGGTTGCTTGAAAGTATTTCCCCTTCTTGGCCGGCTGCAAACCCAGAAACATTGAACATTGGAAGGTGGCATCATTAAAAGACAGTGTGTTTACAGGATGCTGCCATGACCCTCAAGTATCAACTCAGACCTACGGAAACAATTTACTTCCAAAAACACCATTTTATCTGAGTGTTTTCAAATTAATCCATTCAGACACAAAAATGAGAGCAACAACTAAACAGGACATCTGCCGTAAAGGTTGATGATACAGCTGAGGTGAAAGATACCTGATTCACTAGTTGTAAAAATTCACTAATGAAAAGGTAAATAGAGTATTAAGGATATTTACTAAGTACAATTAGAAAATGGGAAGAATAAGAATGAATTTGGCTAGAAAGGACATGAGGAGCTCCCAGAAGATAGAATACTAGAACTGGGTCTGGAAAATAAAATAACAGTGGAGAGGGAATATTGGTTTGAAAGTATATTGTGAGTGCCTGGAATGTACATACATACTAGAATGTTGCAGTTGGACCTGGTACAATTTGAAATGTGTGTGTGGAGTTTCTAGATAGGAATGTCTGGATGGTAGTTAGAAATACAGTTCTGAAGCTCGTAAAAGAAGTTAAGGCTAGAGATACAGATGTGGGAATCATCACTATAGATATGGTACTTGAAAGAGTCTGAAGGGTGTAGGATCTCAGAAGGTAGGTCTTCTGATTCTCATTCCAAAACTCACCCATATATATAGATGTGCAGACCTATATGCATTACATGTCTGGTGGGCTTCCCAGGTGGCTTAGGGTAAGGAATCCACTTGCCAGTGCAAGAGATGTGAGTTCTATCCCTTGCTCAGGAAGATACCTTGGAGTAGGAAATGGAAAGCCACTCTAGGATTCTTGCCTGGAAAATCCCATGGACAGAGGAGCCTAGTGGGCCACAGTCCATGGGGTCACAGAGTCAAACACAACTGATTGTGTGCACATGCGCATGCACACGCACACGCACACACACACACACAGATGTCTGGCACATAGTAGGCAATTAATGACTTGTAAATGGATGGCCAATGAATGTTTGTTTTGTGGATATTAAACACTACTTAATGCCCCCCCAAAGTAACATTTCATTATTTCATTTGGTAATGATCAATTTTTAAATTTCCCTAGTGCAATCATATTGACCAAAGATGATCAGGGAAATCTACCAAAGATTGCTGTTTTAAGTAAAGAAAAATCTATATTTTGGTTAGATGTTTTTATCTCCTTTGTAGAATGTAGGTCATTCTACAGTTGGGCAAGAAGAAAACTAAATGTTGATGATACTTTCTGTACAAATGACGTTTTTGTTTTTCCATTTTGGAGGTACAGTTCACTGAAGCAAACACATTGATGATGTCAATGAGAGTTATGGTGCTATTTTCACCTTTTCTAATGCCATTATTATGCCATTCTGTGTTTCAACCTAAGCCATTAATGTTTCATGTTGATTAAACTTTAACATCTAAATTGCCCTTTTATGTTACAAAAAAATGATAAACTTGAATATTCCAGTCAGAGGGCAGCAACTTTAGTTTCCTAGTAAATTCATCAAATAATATCCCCCAACACCTTAGATATGGTTCATTGTTGTTCCTCCTTCCTTACTAACCCAGAGATACAGGGTTGAGTATGATTTTTGTTTTTGAATTATGCCATGTATGACTAAAAGTAGACCCTGCTTTACATAATAGGTGGCATTCCTGGACTTATGTACATGAAACACATTTTTAAAAATGGAATCACAGATTCCCTTATTGATTTACATTAAAATTTTAGAAGTGTCATCTTGATTATGGATTGATTTCCAACTGACAGTGGTTTCTAACATGTTGCCGCTGCCTCCACCTCTGAGACAAGTACTTTAAGTCCTCAAATAAACGCTAAGTGATGTAATGGAACCCCCTATTTCAAAGAATATTAAAGTATACTTTCAGAATTGATAAATTAAGTATTATTTCATTTGTGTAGAAAATAGGGTTTCTTAAAATAGGACATCCTGTAATTTGATTTACTCCGTATACATTTATCACCAGCCAGAGAAAATTCTACATGTTTATATGTTATGCCTAACAGCTTTCTTCTTTCTTTTCCTCTGGTCTTTCTTTATGAATATTGCCCTAAGCAAAGGTGTTTGGTTTATTGAAACTCCCAGGGGATGATAAATAATGCTTTGTTTTTCCTTACTACTTTAAACTTTTAAAAACTTTGGGTATTTAAGTCAGTTTTTTAAAAGATGGCTTCAGCAGCATCATGTGAAGATTGACTGTGGCTCCAGAAATAATAATATAAAATGTTTCCTTAGTTGCCTTCTTAATGATCAGGGCTTTTTTAAAATTATTTTTTTCCACTGTGTTAAAACACACACAACATGTGTACAGTTCAGTACTGTTAAGTATATTTGCATTGTGCAAATAATCTCCAGGACTTTGACATCTTGCAAAACTGGAACTCTATACATACTAAACAAAACTTTTCCATTCTTACCTCCCCACCAATTCCTGGCAAATGCCATTGTACTTTCTCTTTGAGTTTGACTATTCTAGCTGCCTCATATATGTAGAATCAAACAATATTTACCTTTTTTGTAGCTAACTTATTTCACTTAATAAAATTTCCTTAAGATTTATCCATGTTGTATCATGTCAACATTTTCTTCCTTTTAAACACTAAATGGTATTCCATTGTCTGTATATACTACATTGTACTTATCCATCCATTTGTTGATGGACACTGGATGTACTCTTGACTGTTGTGAATAATGCTGCTATGAACGTAAGTGTGCATATACCTCTTCTAGACTCTGCTTTCAGCTATTTTGGATAAATGCCAAAAATGCAATGCTGACTCTTAAGGCAATTCTGTTTTTGATTTCTGTTTTCCATGGTAGCGATACCATTTTACATTCCCACTAATAGTGCACAAGTGTTCCAATTTCTCCATAGCTTCAACAACATTTATTTTCTTTTTTCTTTGACGGTGACATCTTCATGGGGTGTGAGGTTTCAGGGGCTGTTTTTAAAATCATTTCAATTTATAATTGATTATACATACATGCCATCCCAACCCTTAAGTATTCATAGTATGCTACATGTGGAACAGAATATAAACCTATGATTATTATGGGGAGAAATCATAATGAGTTAGGGACAAGGGAGTTTTGAAATACATCAAACATAGAAAAATCTGTTTTCTTTACATATTTTTCTTTAAAAGATGTACTAGATTGGATAATTTGAAATTTAAAGTTTGAATTACCACTTGAAAAAATTCTCAATACATTTAATCACTAATTTATTTATTTGAACACATCTAATATTCCTAACTAGATGTAAGGGAAAAGTTATACCTTAATTTTTATCTTTGGTGTATCTTCAAAGGAAATACCTGTAGTAAAATTTCAAAAGTAACTAGTAATTATATTCTGCCCAAAGATATAAATTTCTTACAATTGACCTTAGCCTAAAGTTTCTTAGGAGTATCTTGGGAAATAGAGTTATCAATAGAGGAATGTCACTTTCAGTGGCAGCTGATGGAGCAAAACATCATAGAAAGTTTCAACACCTGAAACGAATTTTAAACTCAGAGTGTACTGCTAGAATATCTGTTTTAAATAATGGATGAAACATACTACCTCTTGCTATCTAGTCTGTTTTACGGGTCAGATTACATAACCAACAAGAAGTTATTGAACCTCTCAGTAAATAACTGAATATTTTCAGAAAGTAACTATTCTAAAATAGGCATCTTAAAACCTTGTGTATATGGAAAGATCTAGTCTCATTCTATACCCTTAAAATTTTGCTGCTTTTATTATCAGAAAAATATATTGGAATATAAACGTGAAATGCCAAGAAATTTTTAATCTCTTTGATTGGCCATCTATATTTACAAATTTTGCAAAGTTTCAAAATGGTTAGCAGTTTTTCCTGTTTTAAAAATCTCTTTAAAGCCAATCCCAAATTTTATAATTTATCGCACTTTACTCTCACTACTGATTTACTCATATATTTCTAATATTGCAAGCATTTTGCAAAACCATGTTTTAAATGTTGAATCTTTACTCTNACTGCCAGTGCTGTCTCTTATACACATCTAGATGTGTATAAGAGACAGCCTGACTCTGCTTGGTGCTGGGCACACACAGGACCTCAGGGCAGGGCCTCGATCCACGGCCCAGCTCAGTGAGCTTTAAAGGACGCTGGCCTCCCCATCCCGCAGCTCCTGCTGTCATTAAATGCAGCCTCCCCGCCCCGCTCCTTCCCCCATTCAGGAAGAGACCGCTTCCCCCGTGAGGTCCATGAGTGCAGGAATGGGGCAGAATTCATCATGCGCTGTGGCTAACCTCTTCCCCTGTGGGCTGAGTGCCTGGCGGGCAGAGGTCGTGCCTCATTCATCTTAGTGTGTTTACAGGGTAAAACATGGGCACAGTATGTGTGTGTTATTCGCTTAGCTGTGTCCGACTCTTTGCGACCCCATGGACTGTAGCCCGCCAGGCTCCTCTGTCCATGGGATTCTCCGGGCAAGAATACTGGAGTGGGTCGGCATTTCCTTCTTCAGGGAATCCTCTGGACCCAGGGATCGAGTCAGTTTCTTTTGCATTGGCAGGCAGATTCTTCACCACTGAGCCACCAGGGAAGCGCAATGAAGGAATAAATGTATATATACATTTTTGGACATGTGGGTGGGGATAAGGAACAAGCCACAGAAGAAACCTGTCACCACCCTGTATTCACTTGCTAGAGCTGCTAGCACAGGTTACCTCCAACTGGGCGGTTTAAACAACTGCAATTCATCATCTCACAGCTCTGGAGTCCAGCTGACTAACATCAAGGTGTTAACAGAGTTGCTTCCTTTGAAGATTCTAGCAAAAAATCTGTTCCAGCTCCTCACCTAGATTCTGGTTGCTCCTTGGTGTGTGGCAACGGAGGTTCAGTCTTCACATGGCATTCTCCATGTGGGCATGTCTGTATCCAAATTTCCCCTTTTTCTAAGGACACTGGCCATATTGGACTAGGATGACTTCATCTTAGCTAATTACATTTGCCAATAATCCCCTTTCCAAGTAAGGTCACTTTCTGAGCTTCTGGGGGTTAGGATTTCAACAGAAATTTTGGAGGGACACAATTCCACCCCTAACACCGTCCTAGGCCTGGAGAGGCAAAGGTAGGAGAGATGTGGGAGACGCTGGTTGAAAGCTGGAGCTCAGGAATGTTGCTGTCACTAGGGACACAATACAGCCTGAAACTACCAAAGCAGGAAGGGGGGCCGAGAAAGAGCTATTCTGCCTTCTCTCTCATCCCACTCTCCAGGCACCAAAGCCAATCAGAAGGCAGAGGATGGGGGCCCAGGTGATACAGTTTGTGGAAATCAGCCATTCCCCGGGACAGGGCCGAGAAAGCGGGAGAAAGAAGGGAGTAGGCCAGCAGTGACCGAGGCGAACAGAGGGAACCAGCAAAACGAACCCCCACGTACACGACAGAGTCAAGGGATCCAAATGGGTGAGAGAAAGAAGTGGATTTATAAGAATTTTCCAAACTCTAACTTAGGAATCTGTGCATTTAGAAAATCCAGAGAAAATTAAGGTGTGCATTCTCTCACAAGAAAGATACCCATTTGAAAGTGTCTTCTCTTTAACTGAAAAGGCAGATCAGAGTCGAAGGTTCACATTACAACAGAACAAATAAAGGCCCCCAGAGAAAACATCTCCCTGGGTGCACGTGCAGAAGACTTCCCTCAAAGCCTCCTCTGATTATCTTGTCACATCCCTCTGTCCTCCTGACACCCGAGTCACCGGAGGTCCCTTTATCCTGTACTCTGTGAATCCCGCATCTCCATTTCTCTTCTCATCACCTTGTTTCAGGATCTCCTTACTTCTCCCTGCAGCCACCCCATCAGGTTCAGTCTTCCAGGCTTGGGCTCCCACAGTCCATCCTGCACCCTGCAGGCTGAGCAAAAAAATTCAGACTTCCTTGCGTGATGGCCTAGGCTCTTTGCAATCTGGTCCCTGTCTGCACTTCAGGCCTCATCTCCCCTTATCCATGTCCCACCCTCCCCTCTGGCTCTCCAATAAAACTAACCCACTCTGCCAGGAAAAATGCAAAAAATTTTGAAACAGGTCAAAAATAGATTACTGGATGTTCTGTCTGGTGCAGCCTACTGGGTTATCGTTATCTTTTCTGGTTTTAGCTATTTTATTTCTGTTGAGTTGTAGACTATTTTATGTTTTATTTCTGTAAGTTGTACGCTACTGAAAGTGATATAAGTGATTCTTGGCCATGGAACTGCAAATTGTATCCCTGGAGATGCAATAGATTATCACCCTGTGGTATTGAACCGTTTTGCATCTATTCTTAACATCTTTTCATCATTCCTGATCATTTATAGATGAATGTTGCTTGAATTCTCCTTTGAACCATTTATAACATCATACTGATTTTCTCATTAATTAATGAGTTCAATAAAACCTTTGACAGGTGCTCAATTTATAAATCTATGAGTCAAATTTTATCCTTCTAAATTTTTTATCTTTTAAGAACTCCTAGGGTTCTTTGATTGGGCCACACTCTTTCCTGCCTCCCTTTGTACAAACTGCTGACACTGTTCAGAATGCTCTTCCCCAGCTTTGTCTATCTGGTGAACTCCTAGTCATCCTTCAATACTCAGCTAAAGG